>CM053029.1:588101175-588366175 GCA_028564925.1 Lithobates sylvaticus
CAGTGTTCAGCACCTTTAGCTCTTGCAAAGCACACAGTGTGCAGCTGTGCCCACGATTTAAGCAATCTAAAGCCAAAGAATCTTATTTCAACCATCATGCTTGCTTGGAGCCATAGCATCTGTGAATTTCTGAGAATGGCCGTCTCCACAAGGCCAGCTTTTTAAATGACACTCCAACAAGAACATACAAAAGCAAACCTCTTTGGAAACACACAGAGAATCAGGATATTTAAACTCTGCCAAATGAATAAGAACACAAAATGGCAGCTTTTCACAACAATCAGGAATTAGCTCTGTGCTTTGAGACACCTTTCATAACTGTTGCACTCACTTAAAAAAATAATTTCCGGCAGCAATTTCAGGAAAGATGATTTCTCCTCAAATTGTGCAAATGTCATTTATAAAAGTTTACACCAGGGACCGTTTACATGACAAAAGCTTCTTGCTCTGTATCTCTCAGTGCTTGGTGTTGAATCTATAGATAATACCATTTATTATTGCATCGGTGCATTAAATTACATAGCAACCAGCAAGGAAATACTGGTCTTTTCAATTGTGTGAGGGTCAAGGTGGATATACTGTAGACAGTGCAGACACATTGCTTACCAATTCTGAAATAGCTCTGCTCGGGGCGCGCGTTCCACGGAGCTGCTGACGTCACTTCCGGTTTATCCCTGGCACAGGGAAACCGGAAGCAACGTTGAACTCGGTGGGAAAGCACCGCCCATGTCCTAGGGCAGTGCCAATCTAGAACAAAGCACCCATAGCCATAGTGATATTACGGGCGGAAGTATTCCTGCACAGGGTATTGCGCCACAATGCAGGTCAAAACCCCACAAATGAAGCGTATCGTCTGCAATCTCGTGATTGCATAGACGTTGCGCTTCCCATAGTGCACTGTGTCCGGCGCCCGAACAGAGTGCACTTAAAGGACCTTTTTTTCTTTTTTTTTTGTTAAAGAGCCTGCGCCCCCTATAGACGGGGCCGCCACTGTCAAAGAAATGACCAGTCAATAATTTTAATGGTAGGTTTATTTTAACAGCGAGAGGCAAATTGTCACAAATATCCAGAAAAACGTATTTCAAAAAAGTTATAAATGGATTTGCATTTTATTGAGTGAAATAAGTACTCGATCCCCTATCAGCAAGATTTCTGCCTCCCAGGTGTCTTCTATACAGGTAATGAGCTGAGATTAGGAGCACTCTCTTAAAGGGAGTTCTCCTAATCTCAGCTTGTTATCTGTATAAAAAAAAAAAAAAAAAGACACCTGTCCACAGAAGCAAGCAATCAGATTCCAATCTCTCCGCCATGGCCAAGACCAAAGAGCTGTCCAAGGATTTGAGGGACAAGATTGTAGACCTACACAAGCCTAGAATGGGCTACAAGATCATCGCCAACCAGCTTGGTGAGAGGGTGACAACAGTTGGTGCGATTATTAGCAAATGGAAGAAACACAGAAAAACTGTCAATCTCCCTCGGTCTTGGGCTCCATGCAAGATCTCACCTCATGCAGTTTCAATGATCATGAGAGCGGTGAGGAATCAACCCAGAACTACACGGGAGAATCTTGTCAATGATCTCCATAGTCACCAAGAAAAAAATTGGTAACACACTATGCCGTGAAGGACTGAAATTCTGCAGGGCTTGCAAGGTCCCCCTGCTCGAGAAAACACATGTACAGCCCGTCTGAAAATTACTAATGAACATCTGAATGATTCAGAGGAGAACTGGGTGAAAGTGTTGTGGTCGTGTGAGACCAAAATCGAGCTCTTTGGCATCAACTCAACTCGCTGTATATGGACGAGGAAACATATGCTTATGACCTCAAGAAAACCATCACAACTGTCATACATGGAGGTGGAAACATTATGCTTTGGGGGCGTTTTTCTGCTAAGGGGACAGGACAACTTCACTGCATCAAAGAGATGATGGACGGGGCCATGTATCATCAAATCTTGGGTGAGAACCTCCTTTCCTCAGCCAGGGCATTGAAAATGGGTCGTGGATGGGTATTCCAGCATGACAACGACCCAAAACACATGGCCAAGGCAACAAAGGAGTGGCTCAAGAAGAAGCACATTAACCACTTTCAGCCCAGGACCAAGCCCCTTTTTGCGATTCGGCACCGCGTCGCTTTAACTGACAATTGCGCGGTCATGCGACGTGGTTCCCAAACAAAATTGACGTTCTTTTTTTCCCACAAATAGAGCTTTCTTTTGGTGGTATTTGATCGCCCCTGCGGTTTTTATTTTTTGCGCTATAAACAAAAATAGAGCGTCAATTTTGAAAAAAACGCATCCGTTTTTATTTTTTGCTATAATAAATATCCCCCAAAAATATATAAAAAAAATTTTTTTTCCTCAGTTTAGGCCGATACGTATTCTTCTACATATTTTTGGTAAAAAAAAATCGCAATAAGCGATTATTGATTGGTTTGCGCAGAAGTTATAGCACTTACAAGATAGGGGATAGTTTTATAGCATTTTTATTAATAATTTTTTTTTTTATTAGTAATGGCGGCGATCAGCGATTTTTATTGCGACTGCGACATTATGGCAGACACATCGGACATTTTTGACACATTTTTGGGACCATTGTCATTTATACAGCAATCAATGCTATTTAAATGCATTGATTCCTGTATAAATGACACTGGCAGTGAAGGGGTTAACCACTAGGGGGTAGTGAAGGGGTTAAGTGTGCCTAGGGGTGTGTTTCTTACTGTGGGGGGGCGTGGCTGTCAGCTAGTAAATGCTGATCTCTGCTCCAATCACAGGGAGCAGAGATCGGCGTCACTAGTTGCTAGGCAGATCGGGGAGATGCTGTTTATTTGCATCCCCCCGTTCAGCCTTCCCGTGAGACAATCGCGGGTGTCCCCGCAGCGATAGAGTCCGCGGGACCCGGGACCGGCCTCACGGGGGTCCCGACCGGCGCGCGCCCGATGGCACGGCGGCATCTTAAAGGGGACGTATATATACGCCCTTATGCCTGTCCGTGCCATTCTGTCGACGTATATCGTCGTGCGCCGGTCGGGAAGCGGTTAAGGTCCTGGAGTGGCCTAGTCAGTCTCCAGACCTTAATCCCTTGGAAAATATGTGGAGGGAGCTGAAGGTTCGAGATACCAAACGTCAGCCTGGAAACCTTAATGACTTGAAGAGGATCTGCAAAGAGGAGTGGGATAAAATCCCTCCTGAGATGTGTGCAAACCTGGTGGCCAACTACAAGAAACCTCTGATTGCCAACAAGAGTTTTGCCACCAACTACTAAGTCATGTTTTGCGAAGGGGTCAAATACTTATTTCACTCATTAAAATGCAAATCATTTTATAACTTTTTTGAAATGGGTGACATGAATGAGCGAGTTCGGGATGGAAGAACTTGACTGGCCTGTACAGGGTCCCGACCTCAACCTGACAGAACACATTTGGGATGAATTAGAGTGGAGACTGCGAGCCAGGCCTTCTTGTCCCACATCAGTGCCTGACCTCATAAATGCGCTTCTGGAAGAATGGTCAAACATTCCCATAGACACACTCCTAAACCTTGTGGACGGCCTTCCCAGAAGAGTTGAAGCTGTTATAGCGGCAAAGGGTGGGCCAACTCAATATTGAACCCTACGGACCAAGATTGGGATGCCATTATGTAGTATGTAGTGGAAATATTCCTCCGTTTTCTTTTTGGGCATAAATAACATTGGCGATCGGGAGAGCTGTGGAACCCTTTGTAAGTTCTGTGCTGATCAGGGAACCCGGTGTGAATGCGGACTGGAAAAAAAGGAGCTCTTCCCAACACTTCTCAACCATGGGGCCTTCTGGCTGGGTCCCTTCCCACCTCGGGGGCCCATAGCAGCCATGTGGCCTGCTATGGCGGTATTTCCACCAGTGAATACTGTGTCTCTACTGCAGTCACTGCATCAGATGCAGACTCTTATCCAGAGAGTATCTATGGCTGAACAAAATAAATATAAATGCCACACAAACCATTTTTGTAATTTAACGTTATTAAAGATTACTTTTTCACTTCAAGATCTTATTGTTGAAATTATTCACAACGGTCAAAAAAATTAAGCTATTTGAGGAAAGTGGAAAGATAGAGCTGGACCCATAGGCTTACCTTAAGGTATTAAATGTTGGTGTAAATCTGGGGTAGGCAACCTGGGGGGCCCTCCAGCTGTTGCAGAACTACAAGTCCCATCATGCTTCTGGGAGTAATTGTAACTGCCAGCCATTGCAATGCCTCATGGGAAATGTAGTTCCACAACAGCTGGTGGGCCACAGGTTGCCTACCCCTGGGGCGAATGATTTGGTTCCTGGGCAGGCGGCTTCTAAACACCAGAGGATCTTCACAGTCTCCTTGGCTTGTAGGGTAATGTAAGAAGGGTTGAAATTCAAGCGCCACACCACTGCTAAGAGGTTCAGATACAACTTTATTTCGATAAAGGCCAGGGAAACAGATCAAGAAATAGCCCACGCGTTTCGGGGGTCTACGTGTCCGTTTCATCAGGGCTTGACTGGCAACCAAGTGAACAAACCAGTAGTGAACTGGGCTTACAATGGTATTTATTCCAGTGCGAGTTGAAAGCACAGGCCTAATAAGCAGCTTGGTTGGCAGATGTCCATTCCTTTCCAATATGGCAGCCTAGAGGAGTTTCTGTGCAGAACTGGTGTAGGGCAGGGATGAGCTCAAGGTTTTGCAAACTTTGGCTGTTTGGGCATTTGTCTGAACTCCAAACTTTTAGCCCATTTGTAGGGAGCCAAACATTGTATATATTAGCAGTATTTATACTGATACGATCTATGACAGCCTTCTATCAATGGTAACTAAGAAAGTGGCAGGTGCTGGCACCCATTGTGTACTTAGTAACCAGAAACCTCACCAGCCCAATTCATTTACTAGCTGGGATTCCCTGGCCAGGCAAGCAAATGAGTGGGGATAGTGTGACGTCACTGACCAAACATGGCCACATGGCATCACTTTATTGTTAAAGGGGGCTTCCAGATTTCTATAAGCCCATAGCTTGCAGACCCCCAAATTCATTAGATCAGGATTGTGGACATGTGCAGAATAGAAAAATCGGTTTAATTTAGATTAGTTATGCAACTTAAATTTTGTTTATGCATTTTGGAATTTGTTTCATTTAGTTTCCGTTACATGATTGAAACGGTTGAAAAATGATCGAGTGATTCGAAATCTGTGAGAAAAATAGCTGGTTGTTAACCACTTCAGCCCCGGACCAATTTGCAGCCAAAGGACCAGGCCCCGTTTTGCGATTCGGCACTGCGTCGCTTTAACTGACAATTGCGCGGTCGTGCGACGTGGCTCCCAAACAAAATTGACGTCCTTTTTTTTTCCACAAATAGAGCTTTCTTTTGGTGGTATTTGATCGCCCCTGCGGTTTTTATTTTTTGCGCTATAAACAAAAATAGAGCAACAATTTTGAAAAAAATGCAATATTTTTTTACTTTTTGCTATAATAAATATCCCCAATAAATATATAAAACCACTTTTTTCCCGCAATTATTGATTATTGATTTGTTTGCGCAAAAGTTATAGCGTTTACAAAAATAGGGGATAGTTTTATAGCATTTTTACTAATAGTTTTTTATTACTAGTAATGGCGGCGATCAGCGATTTTTATTGTGACTGCGACATTATTATACACATCGGACATTTTTGACACATTTTTGGGACCATTGTCATTTATATAGAAATCAGTGCCTTTTAAAGGCACTGATTCCTATGTAAATGACAGTGGCAGTGAAGGAGTTAACCACTAGGGGGCGGGGAGGGGCTAAGTGTGACGTGTTGTGTTTTTTTTTTACAGTAGGGGGGCGTGGCTGTACGTCTGGCGTCACTGATCGGCTTTCCCGATGACAGGGAACAGCCGATCAATGACAGGCAGAGTAGGAAGCGTGGGTAGAGGTTTGTTTACACAGACCTCTCCCCGTTCTTCAGCTCTGTGACCCGATCAGGTCCGCTGGTCCCGCGGCTGTGGTCACGGAGCTCCCAACCGGGTCGCGATCGCGCCGCCGCCGGCGCACGCACGACCCCACGGCTAGGCAGTTAAAGGGCCACTTATATATACGTGCTTTTGCCTAGCCGTGCCATTCTGCCGACGTTTATGTACAGGCGGCGGTCGGGAAGCGGTTAAGGAGCGGGCTGCTGCGTCCTTAACAACCGATGACTCATCAGCTAATCAGCGGCTTACATTTCATTTAGGCCCCTTTCACACTGTGCCGCGACTTTCGCGCAATTTTGCAGCGATTTTGACGCAATTTCAGGGAAACCTGTGTAAACTTGAGGTCTATGGCCCTCAACTCGCATCAAAGTTGCACCAAAGTAGTGCAGGGACTACTTTGAAGTCGCACAGATAATGGTACTCATTGGAAATCATGGGGTACGACTTGTCATGTGACTTTGCAGTCCCAAGTCGCAGGACAAGTCGCAAAAGTGTGACAGGGGCCTTACATTTACATTTTGTTTACATTTCAGTTGTCAGTGGGGAAGCCCGCTTGGCAGTTGATAAGTCATTAGTTATGGACGTGCCGACCGGCCCCTTCACAACCAGCTCTTCTTCACACAGAATTCAAATCGGTCGATCATTTTTCGACTGATCCAAATTCGAATCGTTCCGAAAAATTGGAATTCATTTTCAATGCGTTACTATTTCATTAGGAAATTCAGATACATCAGGATCTCCAAATAATCAAAAATGTGTCCAAATTTATATTCAGACTGAAACGAATTGCACACGTCCAGACCCTTCTCCTCATCATCATTGGCACAAGGTACATTGCCAGAGTGTTAACCCCCCCCATATGTCAAGGGCAAGTGACCCGGTATGGTTTAGGAGGGGGGTCGCTTATCCCCTCTTCTTTCCTGGCTTGCCAGCCTGCATGCTTGGATAGGAGATCATTCTTTTTTTTCTATGATTCCCCCTTTAACCACCCACCGCCCGCTCATCGTCAGATGACGGAGGGTTGGTGAGTCTGAGTGGACGTCATATAATGACGCATCCGAACGGCCGCTCCCGATCCGTGTTGCTAGTGCCCTGATTACAATAAATTGACGGAAGTGCCAGCATTCAGTGCCCACCAGTGCCACCAATCAGTTCCCATTAGTGATGCCAGTCAGTGCTAGCTTTCAGTGCCCATCAGTGCCATCTATCCGTGCAACCCATCAGTGCTGCCTACCCGTGCCACCCATCAGTGCCCATTAGTGTGGCCAGTCAGTGCTAGCTTTCAGTGCCCCACCAGTGCGGCCTATCAGTGCCCGCCAGTGCAGCCTATCAGTGCCCGCCAGTGCAGCCTATCAGTGCCCGCCAGTGCAGCCTATCAGTGCCCGCCAGTGCAGCCTATCAGTGCCCGCCAGTGCAGCCTATCAGTGCCCGCCAGTGCAGCCTATCAGTGCCCAGCCATCAGTGCCTATCAGTGCCCATCAGTGCCCATCAGTGCAGGAGAGAAATTACTTCTTTACAAAATTTACTGACAGAAACTAAGAAAAACTTTTATTTTTTAAAATTTTCGGTCTCTTTTCTTTTCTTTTTTTTTTAGTAAAAAATAAAAAACCCAGCAGTGATTAAATATCACCAAAAGAAAGCTCCATTTGTGTGAAGAAAATTCTAAAAATGTCATCTGGGTACAGTGTTGTATGACCGCGCAAGTGTCATTCAAAGTGCGACAGGGCTGAAAAATGGCCTGGGCAGGAAGGGGGTGAAAGTGCCCGGTATTGAAGGGGTTAAACTCATACCAGACCCAAAGTTCTGGGTATGGAATTTGGGAGGGGAGGGGGGGGGGTCTGTACTGAGCCTATAGGGCTTCAACACCAGCAAAGCACATCATCAGCAGCCTCACAGCTGACCCGCACATGTTCCCAATAACAATGGGACTTTATATAAACTGGAGGCACCAAGACTGTGAAGGAAGTGGCAAACATGCCAACTGCAGGTACTTCAGAATCCAGACAAAAGAGGCTCGAAGAGCTTTTATCCAGCAGCAACCTCCGCTGTTTGACTTGGACACAGTAAGATTGTCCATTACCCAGGCATACCAGTAGATGGCAGTATTTCACCATTGCAAGCGCAGCACTTTTTAGACCATGTGGAGCGATTCTCTAAAATGGTAAAAGGATGACCAGTGAATTTTGGTGCACGTCGCAATTTTTGCATTAGAGGTGCGTTTTTGATGCATTAGAGGTGCGTTTTCCCCACTTTTTTTTTTTTTAATTTGAGACTTTTTGAAAAATCTCAAGACAATGTGCGTTCCAGCGTTTCCGGTGCATTTACATGAGTTTTGCCGCATTCCATACAAAAAAAAATAAAAAATGAAGCAGGTTCTACTTTTGTTGACTGCACTGGAGTGAAGTAGGGCCACTGGAATACATGGCAAACACTGTGCATGCGCTTTGGATGCCGATTAAAAACGCACTGGACTGCATCTGGCGGGAACAAGCCCTTAATATTTTTTTTCCTGAATAATGACTAAGGGTCAGGTTCACATCCCATGCAGTCCAGTGAGTATCAACACATGGATGGATAGTAGGTTACCGTATATACTCGAGTATAAGCCGAGTTTTTCAGCACATTTTTTTGTGCTGAACATGCCCCCCTCGGCTTATACTCGAGTCAAGCACTTTTCTGCAGCAAAAAAATGAAATTTTTCGACCCGACTTATCTCGGGGCCACTTGGTGCTAGGGACCCCAAATTTGGATATGTTGTAGTGTTTGTTCCACTGGGTTTGCACACCACATTTCCTAGCAACAAGTGGCCCCGAGATACGGCGCCGCAAAGTCGTGTCGAAAAATTTCATTTTTTGCTGCAGAAAAGTGCTCAACATTTTCCGACCCGACTTTGGGGCCCCCGTATCTTGGGGCCACTTGGTGCTACGAACCCAAACAAACCCAAAATTTGGCATGCAAACCCAGAGGAACTAGCACTACAATATATCCAAATTTACAATATATCCAAATTTGCCTATTTGCCAAATTTTCCTAGCACCAAGTGGCCCCGAGATACAGGGCCCCAAAATCGGTCAACTGTGTCCATCTGCAGCAATGTCATTTCGGGACCCTTTGGGTCCAGAAATCCCAAATGGCTGCAGCCAGGGGGGCATCTAGGAACCCTTAACTATCAAGTTTGAAGTTCGGGGGACCTATGGCTGCAAATGGGCACAGTGAGGCTGCAAATGGGCATTGTTGACCCTCTTTTCCACTTAAAGTAGCTGCGCATTTCTCACCCTAGGCTTATACTCGAGTCAATAAGTTTTCCCATTTTCTTGTGGTAAAATTAGGTGCCTCGGCTTATATTCGGGTCGGCTTATACTCGAGTATAAACGGTATATGTTTTTTTAATGACATAGTACACCAGTGCGGTCAGTTCCAGTGTGTTCCAGAAAAGAAAAAAAAAAAAAAGTAGGGCATGCTGCATTTTTTTTCTGCACTGGACTGTACTTAAACACAATAAAATGCATTAAAAACACACCAACATGCATCAAAAAACACACTGGACCCTAGTATAGCGAGAAAAAAAAAAAAGGAAAAAAAAAAGCATCTGAAATTCACCTGGAAGCGCATCAAAAATGCACCAAAGACGCATTAAAAAAGCGCATGCGGAAACGCATCCGGAACAGATCTGGAGTGCATTTTTGTGGTGTAAACGGGCCCTTGATATTTTTTTTCCTGAATAATGATTAAGGGCCCGTTTACACCACATGCAGTGCAATGCATTTTTTTCTGCATCAAACCAAAACGCATATATAGTAGGTTATATGGTTTTCAATGACATCGTTCACACCAGTGCGATCAATTCCACCACGTTCCAGTACCAGAAAACTGCATTTTTTTCATGCACTGAACTGTTCTGGAATGTGGGAAAACGCATCAAATACGCACCTAAACACATTTTTCTGCATCAAAAACACATGGATAGTAGGTGATATGATCTTCGATGGCATAGTTCACACCAGTTCCGTCAGTTCCAGTTACAGGAAAAAAAAAAAAAAAGTATAACATGCTTCTTTTTTCCTGCACTGGACTTTACTGGAATGCAGTAAAAACGCATCAAAAATGCACTGGGCCCTAGTATAGTGAGAAAAAAAAAGCACCTGCAATGCATCTGAAAACGCATCAAAAACGCACCAAAAATGCATTAAAATGCGCATGCAGAAATGTATCCGGAATGGATCTGGAGTGCGTTTTTGTGGTGTGAACCAGCCCTTAATATTTTTTTCCTGAATGATGATTAAGGGCCAATTCACACCACATGCAGTCCAGTGCATTTTTTTTCTGCATCAAAAATGTTTGGAAATTAGGTTATATGGTGTTCAATGGCATAGTTCACACCAGTGCACTACAGTTCCAGTAGAAAAGTAGAACATGACGCATTTTTTCTGCACTAAACTGTACTGGAACGTGGTAAAACGCATCAAAAACTTACTGGAACGCACCTAAAAACACACCAAAAACGCACTGAAAAACACACGTCCTTATTTAGGGTTCGTTCACAGCACATGCAATCCAGTGCGTTTTTTTTTCTGCACCAAAAATGTATGGAAATTAGGTTATATGGTTTTCGATGGCATAGTTCACACGAGTGCACTCCAGACAGACAAAAAAAAAAAAGGGAGAACGTACCGCATTTTTTCTGTGCTGAACTGTACTGGAACATAGTAAAAAGCATCAAAAACGCACCTAAACACAAAAAAATGCACTGAAAAAAACACGTCCTTATTTAGGGTTAGTTCACACCACATGCAGCCCAGTGCATTTTTTCTGCATCAAAAATGCATAGAAAGTAGGTCATATGGCTCCAAAGGCATAGTTAATACCAGTGCGGTCAGTTCATGTGTTACAGAAAAAAAAATAAAAGAAAAAAAGGAGAACATGCTGCATGTTTCCTGCACTAGACTGTTTTGGAACACGATAAAATGAATCAAAAACGCACTGGAACACATCAAAAACGCACCGGAACCCAGTACAGTGAAAAAAAAAAACACAAAAAAACAGGAAGAAAAAAAGAAAAAAAAGTATCTGGAATGCATCCAGAAACGCATCAAACACGCACCGGAACGTGCTATAAAAATGCGCATGCAGAATCCGGAACGGATCTGGAGTGCGTTTTTGTGATGTGAACCGGCCCTAAAACCATCATAGTTGGCTATGAAACATCAACAAGTCCCAACCAGCTTCCCACATGCAGGACGGTGGCGCCAGAGATCCGAAGAACAGTGAAGAACCGGCCCGGGTGAGGACAGTGCTGGATACCCGGACTGGTAAGTATCTGTGTATTACAGCTACTGACTTTTATTTTATTAATTTTTTTAACCACCTGAGACCCACTATACGTCATATGACGTCTTTTACTTCCCCGGGGTATATCTGAATGATGGGTGTAGCTACAGACATCATTCAGATATTGATGTTTTCAGCCGGCGATTCCCTGCACCATAAGAATGATCATAGTGGCTGTTCCGCCGCTTGATCATTCTTACGGGCGGCGGGAGGGGACATCCCCCCTCCCACCGCCCGCCGGTGCTTCTACCGACTCACCGCTTCCATCGGTGAGTCGGACACAGGATCCGCCGCCCCCGGATGATGATCATAGAGATTTCCGGCGGACCAGATGGTTGCCGGAGTCTCTATGATCGTTCGGAGGCCGGGCGCGATGTTATGATGTCACGCACGGCCTCTGCATTCAAAAAACGGCGGCGCCGCGGCTGGGAAGCGGTGCTCGTTTTTTTTTATTTTAGGCTTCCTACAGGTGAGATGACCCCATATCTCACTGTTAATAGGTCCGATCGTGTCATATTCCTATTACAAGGGATGTTTACATTCCTTGTAATAGGAATAAAAGTAATCACATTTTTTTTTTTTTTAAAGTGTCAAACTAAAAAAATAAAGTAAAATTAACATAAAAAAAAAATAAAAAAATATTTAAAGCGCCCCTGTCCCCGCGAGCTCGTACGCAGAAGCGAACGCATACGCAAGTCCCGCCCACATATGAAAACGGTGTTCAAACCTCACATGTGAGGTATCGCCGCAAACGTTAGAGCGAGAGCAATAATTCTAGCCCTAGACCTCTTCTGTAACTCAAAATATGTAACCAGTAAAAAATTTGAAAGCGTCGCCTATAGGAATTTTTTAAATACCAAAGATTGGCGCCATTCCACAAGCGCATGTAATTTTGAAGCGTGACATGTTAGGTAACTATTTACTCGGCGTATCTTCATCTTTCACATTATGCAAAAAAATTGGGCTAACTTTACTTTACTTAAAGCATGCGTTCGAAAAATTGTTTGAAAAATTGCTGCGCAAATACCGTGCGATAAAATGTTGCAACAACCGCCATTATTTTCTTTAGGGTCTTTGCTAAAAAAAACATATATAATATTTGGGGGTTCTATGTAATTTTATAGCAAAAAAATGTGGAATTTTACATGTAGAAGAGAAATGTCAGAATTGGCCTGGAACTCAGGTGGTTAAACTGACCGGAGCTCCCCTGTAATAAAGGAGATGACAATATGTCTTCTACCCCAACACAGCTAATATTTCTCTTATGGCCAGAAAGTGAGGCTGGTCACACGCCAGAAGAATTCTGCTAGAAAAGCTTCATTTTTGGAACTTTTGTTCGATTTTCTGACGGTTAGTGGGGGTCAAATCGACGTTCGCTTTCAACTGTAGTGATGGAAAAAAGGGCCGGACAGGAAATGTTCTTCTCAAAACAAAAATTCGAACTGAAGAGGGAAAGAGGTTTTCATTCGGGAACGAATGTACAAATTGTAATTTGCACGATTTAGCACCAAAGAACCTGTTTAACCACTTCCCGCCCGGTGTATAGTGAAATGACGGCGGGCGGGGGCGCACTCTCGTTCTGGAATGGCGTCACACGATGGCGCCCCAGAACCGGCGCGCAGCGCGGTGATCGCGCCGTGTTTTCTAGGGCACGTTGTGACCCCGATTCTCAGTAGAGAGCCGATGACGAGGCTCTTTACCCATGTGATCGGCCGTGTCCAATCACAGCCGATCACATGTAAACAAGGAAGTGCTGTTTATCGGCTCTCCTCGCACTGACAGAGTGAGAAATCCCACCAAAAGAAAGCTCTGTTTGTGTGGAAACAAATGATAAAAATCGAATTTGTGTACAGTGTTGTATGACCCAGGGCTCAAGTCCTGCGGGAACGCATGGGAACGGAGTCTGACCATTCAGGCTTTGCCAGTAGGGGGCCCCATGACAGCTTCCGCTTCGATCTACCTGTCAATCACAGCTAGCTGACAGGTAGATCAGGTCCCTGCTGCTAAGAGATTGTATTTAGTCAGACCTCTCGTGATGCGCTCCTCCCCGCCGGCCCCTCCTGATTTTCTGTCTCATCCCCCCCCCCCCGCAGTCTCCTGCATACTTGCTCTGTGTGTCCCGCTGAATCCCCCCCCCCCCTCCTCTATCTACAGTGCCATATGATGAGAGAACCCAGAGGAGGAGCACAGCTATTCTGCTCACAGGACATGCAGGGAGAGAGGTGAGCTGAGGGAGGAACATCAGTTTGGGGTGGTAAGCTGAGCACAATACCTGGCAAAGTTTAATGCCAGGAGGGAAGTTTATGTGGAAATATGTGAAGGGTTGGAATAGCAGCGAGTGTGTGTTGGAGCCCTGCAGAGTTTGCAGCCCCCCAAGCTAACATACATCTCCTAAGCAGGAACACATCACTATCTCCCCAAGCATTCTGTCCAGATAATGTGCAGTTCATTTAACCCTGTGTTATCCAAACTCTGTTCAATGAAAAGTGAAAACTCACCAGATAAACACTCTAAGTACAAAATAAAATTCCCCAATACAGATCAGAACATGATGATCACATTTGCATGGAAGTACAATTGAATGAATGCTGATTATTAAGCAAATTACCGTATTTATTTTTATTGAGGATTCTTTTTTTTTTAAGTACTAACAGTTAAGCTTCATACACACAATACGAAAAGTGGATGAAAAATACCACTTTAGAAGCGTTCGTGCATATGAGCGTATCATTTTTTTTTTTTGGTGTGCGAGTGGATCTTGGGTGGGAGTTCCCACACTTTTTTCCCCAGGACTTGACCCCTGGTATGACCGCGCAATTGTCATTCAAATTGTGACAGCGCTGAGAACTGAAAATTGGCCCGGGCAGGAAGGGGGTGAAAGTGCCCGGTAGGTAAGTGGTTAATGCATCTGAGATTCCAGAATTTCCGTAAGATCCTTCCGCTTGAAGGAAATTCTATTGGTGTATGGCCAGCTTAAGACTTGGAAGCTCAGTCCACTTGGAATGGACATATCCCTCTCCTCCCCCAATATCCCGGTGGATGTGTAAAGTACAAGATATTAGGCAAAATGGAAGACTTTGTTCTCTCGTCCCAAAATGATGGGAATCCATACCGAATATACATGGTTCTACTGGATTGAATTCATGTTCTTGGACGCAGAAAAGAAAAATGCTGTGGCGCAGGTGAAAGGATAGTGCCCCATCATTGGCATTAGTGGGGGGAATAGTGCTCCATTGTTGGTGTCATTGAAAGTAGTGTCTTGTTGGTGTACGTGAAAGGAATAGTGCCCTATCAATGGAGTCAGTCGAAAGGAATAGTGCCTCCTCATTCGTGTCAGTGAGAGGAATAGTGCCCCATCTTTGGTGTCAGTGAGAGGAATAGTGCCCCATCTTTGGTGTCAGTGGGAGGAATAGTGCCCCATCTTTGGTGTCAGTGAGTGGAATAGTGCCCCATCTTTGGTGTCAGTGAGAGGAATAGTGCCCCATCTTTGGTGTCAGTGAGAGGAATAGTGCCCCATCTTTGGTGTCAGTGAGAGGAATAGTGCCCCATCTTTGGTGTCAGTGAGAGGAATAGTGTCCCATCTTTGGTGTCAGTGCGAGGAATAGTGCCTCATTGCTGGCTTCAGTGGAAGGCACGGTGCCCCATCTTTGGTGTCAGTGGGAGGAATAGTGCCTCATCATTGGTGTCAATGCAGAGTACAGTGCCCCATCTTTGGTGTCAATGGAAGAAGTAGAGCCCCAGCTTTGGTGTCAATGGAAGGAATAGTGCTCAATTGTTGGTGGTCAGTTGGAGTAATAGTGCCCTATTGCAGGTGTTAGTGGGAATAACAGTTGCCCTACTGCAGGTGTTGTTGGTGTCAGTGGAAGGATTAGTGCCCCAAAAGCCAGGTAAGGGCAGGCCTCTGCAGTCCGCAGTTTGGAGATAACTGCTGTATAATAATAAATAAAAAAAACATGACCTCAAAACCAAGTTGGCACTTTCTTTCACGTCCCCCCCGAGGAAGTCACGTGATGCGACGTAACGCGTAGGGGCGTGGCCGGAGTATACCGCGGATTTCATGTAAGCAGGTATTTTATTTAATAAACTCCTTTTATAATGGTAATACACTATTGGAGGTTTATTTACCTTGTGTGTGTATCTTTATATCGGATATGTGGGGCGAAATTTCCTGATATATACAATACCTTTCTGTTGATCCTGGAAGCGATAGTTACAGTTTCTATTGGATTTCCTAAGGCATATAACCTATGCCTATGAGGTGAGAGTTCTGTGAGCACATTGGTGTGGTGTCAGCGGCTTTAATTGATACTTAATTGTGTAGTTGTGAACACTGTCAGGTTTTTCTGCATTTCCACACTTTTTTTATTATTTTATGTATTTATTTATTTATTTTTTATTTACTAGTAGCGCAGAGGATCATTACACATAGTTTATTTTTATTAATGTCCAGGGTTGAGTACACTGAATTGTTTTTTTTATAATTTCTTTGAAGTTTTGGTGGGTTTTTGTATGTTGTGTCAAATGCTATATTTTTTGCACCAAATCGTATCCACTTCAGCCCCCCGGAAGATTTTACCCCCCCTTCCTGACCAGAGCACTTTTTGCGATTCGGCACTGCGTCGATTTAACTGACAATTACGCAGTCCTGCCACGTTGTACCCAAACAAAATTGACGTCCTTTTTTTCCCCCACAAATAGAGATTTCTTTTGGTGGTATTTGATCGCCTCTGCGGTTTTTATTTTTTGCGCTATAAACAAAAAAAAGCGACAATTTTGAAAAAAAAAAAAAAACATATTTTCTACTTTTTGCTATAATAAATATCCCCATTTTTTTAAAAAAAAGCAAAATATTTTCTCAGTTTAGGTCGATGCGTATTCTTCTACATATTTTTGGTAATAAAAATCGCAATAAGCGTATATTGATTGGTTTGCGCAATAGTTATAGCATCTACAAAATAGGGGATAGTTTTATGGCATTTTTATTATAATTTTTTTTTTTTTTTTACTTGTAATGGCGGCGATCTGCGATTTTTATCGTGACTGCGACATTATGGCGGACACATCGGACACTTTTGACAAATTTTTGGGACCATCTGCATTAGTACAGTGATCAGTGCTATAAAAATGCATTGATTACTGTAAAAATGTCACTGGCAGCGAAGGGGTTAACACTAGGGGGTGATCAAGGGGTTAAAGTCGTTGTAAACCCGGGTAACAAAAAAAAAACCCTGCAAGACAAAGGCACAATGAGCTAGTATGCATAGCATACTAGCTCATTATGAATTACTTACCCGAGAACGAAGCCCTCCGCAGCCGCCCTCGTTTCCCCCTCCGGCCGGCGACATCTCTCCCGGAGGTTATTTCCGGATATGGCCAGAGCCACGATGACGTCACTCCCGAGCATGCGCGTGGGAGACGCCTGGAACGGCACAGTACAACTGAAGCAACGGCACAGTACGTACCGTTGCTTCAGTTTGCTTAAGTGCGGAAGTGCCGATGACGTCGGCACATGCAAATACAGGGATATCTCCTGAACCGTGCAGGTTTAGGAGATATCCAGTGCAGCTATAGGTAAGCCTAATTATAGGCTTGCCTGTAGTTTAAAGTGGTTGTAAAGGGTTTAACACTAATTGTGTTTCCCCAAGTGTGTTCTAACTGAAGGGGGGAGGGGACTGTGTAGGGGAGATGACAGATCGCTGTTCACACTTTGTATGAACACACAATCTGTCACTTCTCCCCTCAGAGAACTGGGATCTGTGTGTTTACACACACAGATCCTGGTTCTCGCCGTGTCACGATCGATCGCGGGAGCCCTGGCGGTCATCGAGACCGCCGGGCACTCACATTGGCTCCGGGGGCGAGCAGCGGGCATGCGCGCCCCTAGTGGCCGCCTAAGGAAGCGACGTAACGTAATGTCGATTCGCCTGCCCGTGCTATTCTGCCGCAGTGAAACTGCGGCAGCTGGTCGGCAAGCAGTTAAACAAACAAAATACGAAAAAAATAAAAAGCTCAGAGTGTGTAAGTTTTGCCCCTTAATTGGTGCCTTACAAGCAAGTCCTAAAGGGCATACTGAGACGCAAGTCCTAATATATGAAACCATTTTCTGCCTCCCCCCTCCCACACTCTGGAGGGTAACGACACAGAAAATTCAAATCATGTGCGTCCGTTGCTTATGCAAAATTACAAAAGGGCGTTGCTTACATCTCTAAATCGCACCAGTGTTGCCAACCGCCAGTTTTTTTTACTGGCAGCCAGTAAAAAACAGGCAATTTTCGCCTGCCAGTAAAAGGTTGCCAGTAAAAAATATGTCTGTCACGCTTGGCTTGGTCTGGAGACCATCAGAGTGCCTATTATAGTGTGATCGGGCGGCTCTGGCGGAGGCGGTACCTGAGCGTGTCGTGTGATGTCATTGTGCAATGGAGGACCTCGTGTGCGGGTCTGCTATATGGGAGCAAGGCATGCTGGGACCAGTGCTGTTTGGACTGGAGTGGACTGGAGGGATCCCTTGGCTTGGAGAGAGACTGTCACTGTGACTCCGGAGGGGACGTGTCGGTGAGGTCTCATCATCATCTGTGCTACTGCACACTGCGAGAGTCAATTTCATGTGTGCGCGCCACCCATTCTAATTTCTTGCCCTCCTGCGTCCTATCCCTGAGCTACTTATTATAATCGAAAATAAAAAAAGGAAAATATGTTTTTTGCTTTATTATCTACCTTAAATCGCATTGCTAATTGCATATTGTATTTGTTTGTAGTCTAAACACTGAAATTTGTACTTTAACTGCTTCCCGACCGGCGCACGCCGATATACGTCGACAGAATGGCACCTACAGGCATAAGGGCGTATATATACGCCCCCTTTAAGATGCCGCCGTGCCATCGGGCGCACGCTCGCGCCGGTCGAAAACCCCCGTGAGGCCGGTCTCGGGTCCCGCGGACTCGACCGCTGCGGGCACACCCGCGATCGTCTCACGGGAAGGCTGAACGGGGAGATGCGGAAATAAACATCATCTCCCCGTTCTGCCTAGCAACTAGTGACGCCGATCTCTGCTCCCTGTGATTGGAGCAGAGATCAGCATTCACTAGCTGACAGCCACGCCCCCCCACAGTAAGAAACACACCTCTAGGCATACTTAACCCCTACACTGCCACCTAGTGGTTAACCCCTTCACTGCCAGTGTCATTTACACAGGAATCAATGCATTTAAATAGCACTGATTGCTGTATAAATGACAATGGTCCCAAAAATGTGTCAAAAATGTCCGATGTGTCCGCCATAATGTCGCAGTCACAATAAAAAAAATCGCTGATCGCCGTCATTACTACTAAAAAAAAAATTATTAATAAAAATGCTATAAAACTATCCCCTATCTTGTAAACGCCTGCGATTTTTTTTAACAAAAATATGTAGAAGAATACGTATCGGCCTAAACTGAGGAAAAAAAAAAAGTTTTTTTATATATTTTTGGGGGATATTTATTATAGCAAAAAATAAAAAAGAATGCGTTTTTTTCAAAATTGTCGCTCTTTTTGGTTTATAGCGCAAAAAAAAAAAAACGCAGGGGCGATCCAATACCACCAAAAGAAAGCTCTATTTGTGGGAAAAAAAGGTCGTCAATTTTGTTTGGGAGCCACGTCGCACGACCGCGCAATTGTCAGTTAAAGCGACGCAGTGCCGAATCGCAAAAAAGGGCCTGGTCCTTTGGTTGCAAATTGGTCCGGTCTGAAAGTGGTTAAACTGTAATTTTTTAACTTTTGGAAATGCCAGTAAAAACTTGGCTGTGCCAGTCAAACTTTGGTGTTGTGTCAGTAACCACTTGCCGACAGCTGGGCGTCACATGACATCCTTGGCTTTCTGCGGTGATATATGAATGATGGGGGCAGTTACAGGCATCATTCAGACATCGGCTTTTTCAGCCAGAGATTCCCTACACCATAAGAACAATCATAGCGGCTGGTCAGCCCATTGATCGTTCTTATGGGCGGCGGCCCCTCCCGCCACCCTCTGGTGCTTCTACCGACTCTCCGCTGCGATCAGCGAGTCGGAGAACGGATCTGCCAGTCCTGGATGGTGATCATAGGGATTTCCGGGGAACCAGATGGTCGCCGGAGTCTCAATGATCGTGGGAGACTGGGCGTGACGTCATAACATTCAAAAATACGGCGCCGTCTCGGCTGGGAAGCCATGATAGTTTTTTTTCAATTTTTTTTTATTTTAGGCTTCCCAGCCTAGAGGTGACATGTGGGGTCTTATTGACCTCATATCTCACTGTAAAGAGGACCTGTCATGCCATATTCCTATTACAAGGGATTTTTACATTCCTTGTAATAGGAATAAAAGTGATCAAATATTTTTTTTTCAAACTAAAAAATGTAAAGTAAAATTAACAATAAATTTTTTTTTTTAAAGTGCCCCTTTCCCCGTGTGCTCGCACGCAGAAGCGAACGCATACGTAAGTCCCGCCCACATATGAAAACGGTATTCAAACCTCACATGTGGGGTATCACCGCGAACGTTACAGCGAGAGCAATAATTCTAGCCCTGGATCCTCCTCTGTAACTCAAAATATGTAACCAGTAAAAAAATTTAAAGCGTTGCATATGGGGATTTTTAAGTATCAAAGTTTGGCGCCATTCCACGAGCGTGCGCAATTTTGAAGCGTGACATGTTAGTTATCTATTTACTCAGCGTAACTTCATCTTTCACATTATGCAAAACAATTGGGCTAACTTTACTGTTTTTCTTAACCACTTAAGGTCCGTCTCATGCCGATATACGTCGGCAGAATGGCACGGCTGGGCACAAGCACATACAGGTACGTTGTCCTTCAAGAGCCCAGCCGTGGGTAACGAGTGCGCCGCTGGCAGCGCACCCGCAACCCGGTCCTGAGCTCCTTGGCCGCGGGACCCGCGGACCCAATCGCCGCCGGTGTCCCGCGATCGGGTCACAGAGCTGAAGAACGGGGAGAGGTAAGGCCCCTTTCACATCGGGGCGTTTTTTCATGCAGTGCAGCGCTAAAAATAGCGCCTGTTCACCGCATGAAAAAATCCGGCCCCTTTAACTCCAGTGTGAAAGCCGGCGGGCTTTCACACTGGAGCGGTGCGCTAGCAGGATGACAAAAAAAGTCCTGCTAGCAGCATCTTTGGAGCGGTATAGGAGCGGTGTGTTCAACGCTCCTATACCGCTCCTTCCCATTGATTAGAATGGGACACCGCGGTGAAACCGCGGCAATACCGCCGCAAAGCGCCGCTACGGCGGCGCTCTGCGGGGGGTCTTTAACCCTTTTTTTTTCGGCCGCTCGCGGGGGGTAAAACCGCACCGCGAGCGGCCGAAAACCACGGTTAAAACGACGGTAAAGCAGCGCTAAATATAGCGCTGCTTTACCGTCACCGCGGCTCCCCGTCCCAGTGTGAAAGGGGCCTAAGTGTAAACAAACTTCTCCCCGTGCTTCCTAGTGAGGCTGTCACTGATCGTCTGTTTCCTGTCATAGGGAAAGCCGATCAGTGATGTCACACGCCCAAGCCACGCCCCCTACAGTAAAAAAAAAAAAAAAAAAACATTAGGTCACACCTAACCCCTACACTGCCCCCTAGTGGTTAACCCCTTCACTGCCAGTGAAATTTTTACAGTAATCAATGCATTTTTAATCGCACTGATCGCTGTATTAATGCCAATGGTCCCAAAAATGTGTCAAAATTGTCCGACGTGTCTGCCATAATGTCGCAGTCACAATAAAAATCGCTGATCGCCGCCATTACTAGTAAAAAAAAAATCATTAATAAAAATGCCATAAGACTATCCCCTATTTTGTAGACGCTATAACTTTTGCGCAAACCAATCTATATACGCTTATTGCGATTTTTTTTTACCAAAAATATGTAGAAGAATACGTATCGGCCTAAACTGATGAAAAAAATTACCGCAATACCTGGAAGTAACCTCCGGGAGAGATGTCGCCGGCCGGAGGGGGAAACGAGGGCGGCTGCGGGGGGCTTTGTTCTCGGGTAAGTAATTCATAATGAGCTAGTATGCTATGCATACTAGCTCATTGTGCCTTTGTCTTGCAGGGTTTTTTTTTGTTTTTGTTACCTGGGTTTACAACCACTTTAACCCCTTGATCGCCCCCTAGTGTTAACCCCTTCACTGCCAGTGAAATTTTTACAGTAATCAATGCATTTTTATAGCACTGATCACTGTACTAATGCCGATGGTCCCAAAAATATGTCAAAATTGTCCGATGTGTCCGCCATAATGTCGCAGTCACGATAAAAATCGCAGATCGCCGCCATTACGATTAAAAAAAAAATAATTATAATAAAAATGCCATAAAACTATCCCCTATTTTGTAGACGCTATAACTTTTGCGCAAACCAATCAATATACGCTTATAGCGATTTTTTTTTGTACCAAAAATATGTAGAAGAATACGTATCGGCCTAAACTGAGGAAAAAAATTTTTTTTATATATTTTTTGGGGATATTTATTATAGCAAAAAGTAAAACATATTGAACTTTTTTCAAAATTGTCGCTCTATTTTTGTTTATAGCGCAAAAAATAAAAACCGCAGGGGCGATCAAATACCGCCAAAAGAAAGCTCTATTTGTGGGAAAAAAAGGACGCCAATTTTGTTTGGGAGCCACATCGCACGACCGCGCAATTGTCAGTTAAAGCGACGCAGTGCCGAATCGCAAAAAGGGGCCTGGTCCTTTGGCTGCCAATTGGTCCGGGGCTGAAGTGGTTAATGCCGATGGTCCCAAAAATGTGTCAAAATTGTCCGATGTGTCCGCCATAATGTCGCAGTCACGATAAAAATCGCAGATCGCCGCCATTACAATTTAAAAAAAAAGAATTATAATAAAAATGCCATAAAATATGATCAAATACCACCAAAAGGAAGCTCTATTTGTGGGGAAAAAAAATTTGTTTGGGAGCCACGTCGCATGACCGCGCAATTGTCAGTTAAAAAGCGACGCAGTGCCGAATCGCAAAAAGGGGCCTGGTCCTTTAGCTGCAAATTGGTCCGGGGCTTAAGTGGTTAAAGCATAAAACTGTTTAATTACCCCCAAAAAAAAAACACGTTTAAAAAATTGCTGCGTAAATACCGTGCGAGATAAAAAGTTGCAACGACTGCCATTGTATTCTCTAGGGTCTCTGCTAAAAAAAAACATATATAATGTTTGGGGGTTCTGTGTAATTTTCTAGCAAAAAAATTATGATTTTTACATGTAGGAGAGAAGTGTCAGAATTGGCCTGGTTGGTACGTGGTTAAATCTGGTAGGTTGGCAACACTGAATGGCACCATGCATGCCCCCATAGATATATAAAGATACTTTTGCTTTGCTAAATAATATAAATTGAAAAAGGAAACAATGGCCGTGACCCTTTACATATTCATTTGGTGGATACTACGTTACATATAAAAGAGAGGAGTAATAAAACCACTAGCTCGGCATGTAATAATAGCAGAAGGTCCCACTTGGAGAATAGGACAACGCTTGGAATCCATGCCAATTCAATCTTCTCCTTCTAATCCCTTCTGTCACGGCAAGTGTGAGCGCTTCTATTCACTACCGCCTGGAACTAAACTCTCAGGGATTTGAGGTTGTTTAACATCCCCCGGACGTATGCTTGAGGCTCGCACACAAAGCCCGGCATTCACAGGACGGCCCCGGCGAGGGATCTGGCGTATTGGGTTTCAGTTTTTATTTCCACTGCAGTAAGAAACAGAAAAAAGATCCTTTCTCTACGAAGACAAAGTTAAAAGGCTGAACTTCACCTACCCCGTGTCTAAAGAGCCCAGGCTTCCTTTAAATAAATCGCTCTTTTCTACAAAACTAGCCCATGGAAAGGTTTTTACATTTTCTAAATTATACTGGAATCGCTCAATGCAAAAACGCCATTCACAAAAGGTTGGAGGATAAACCAGACCCAATGTGAGTAAGGCTACTTTCACACTGGAGCGGTGGGGGCGCTGGCGGTAAAGCGGCGCTATATTTAGCGCCGCTTTACCGGCGTTTTAGCGGCGCATTGCGGCCGCTCGCGGGGTGTTTTTACCCCCCGCGAGCGGCCGAAAAAGGGTCAATACCGCCCGCAAAACGCCGCTATAGCGGCGTTTTGCGGGCGGGTTCGGCGCGCTCCCCCATTGTTTTCAATGGGACCGGGCGCTATAGGAGCGGTAAATATACCGCTCCTATAGCGAGCCAAAGATGCGGCTTGCAGGACATTTTTGAGCGTCCTGCAAGCGCACCGCTTCAGTGTGAAAGCCCTCGGGCTTTCACACTGAAGGAACAGCAACAGCTGTTTCGGGTCGGTTTGCAGGCGCTATTCTTAGCGCAATAGCGCTTGCAAACCGCCCCAGTGTGAAAGGGGCCTAAGTCACCATAAAGACAGCATGGTAATCATGGTACATATATTTCAGAGGGGGCTCTTGATAAAGTACACTATATTACCAAAAGCATTGGGAACGCCTGTCTTTACACACACATGAACTTTAATGTCATCCCAGTCTTAGTCCATAGGGTTCAATATTGAGTTGGCCCACCCTTTGCAGCTATAACGGCTTCAACTCTTCTGGGAAGGCTGTCCACAAGGTTTAGGAGTGTGTCTATGGAAATGTTTGACCATTCTTCCAAAAAGCGCATTTGTGAGGTCAGGCACTGATGTGGACTAGAAGGCCTAGCCCACGGTCTCCGCTCTAATTCACCCCAAAGGTGTTCTATTGGGTTGAGGACTCTGTGCAGGACCATCAAGTTCCTCCACCCCAAACTCGCTCATCCACGTCTTTATGGACCTTGCTTTGTGCACTGGTCCAAATCATTATGGTGTGGGGTTGTTTTTTCAGGGGTTGGGTTGGCCCCTTAGTTCCAGTGAAGGGAACTTATAAGGCGTCAGCATACCAAGACATTTTGGACAATTTCATGCTTCCAACTTTGTGGGAACAGTTTGGAGACGGCCCCTTCCTGTTCCAACATGACAGCGCACCAGTGCACAAAGCAAGGTCCATAAAGACATGGATGAGAGAGTTTGGGGTGGAGGAACTTGACCGGCCTGCACTGCACTGCACGGAGTCCTGACCCCCAACCAGACAGAACACCTTTGGGATGAATTAGAGCAGAGACTGGGAGGCAGGCCTTCTCGTGCAATATCAGTGCCTGACCTTAGGGTTACCTCACAAAAGCGCTTTTGGAAGAATGGTCAAACATTCTAAACCTTGTGGACAGACTTACCAGAAGAGTTGAAGTTGTTATAGTTGCAAAGGGTGGGCCAACTCAATATTGAACCCTACGGACTGAGACTGGGATGCCATTAAAGCTCATGTGTGTGTAAAGACAGGCGTCCCAATACTTTTGACAATATAGTGTGCATATACAGGGCTCAAAATTTCAAGTCTTGAGCTACTCGCCACCAGTTGCCCCACCCAACCTCTACCCTGCCCTTAAACACACCCTCATAAATTATCTCATGAAATTACACTGTTAAATGTTTTATGCAGAATTAAGTTACAAAAATAAATATTAACAGCTTTATCAGTGCCCACCAGTGCAGCCTCAGCAGAGCCCATCAATGCAGCAAATCAGTGCTGTCCCAACAGTGCCCATCAATGCAGCCTCCTCAGTGCCCATCAAAGCAGCCTCCTCAGTGCACAGGGATTAGAGAGAGGAGAGCCGACCGGATCACACAAAGTGGGGATCTCCCGCTGTAACACAGATTGGATGGGAATTGCCTGGTGGCCACAGCCAAAAGAAAGTCCCCCCTCCTGGACCGGCTTCTATGATAGACATAACACTGCTTTGATTTCTTGGCAGTGGACCGTGGCCGCCAGGCAATTCAAATCCAAGCAGGAGATCCCCGCTCTGTGTGATCATATAAATCGTGTATAATAATTATATATATATATATGTGTGTGTGTAGCGGTCACACTTTCACAAGTGTGCGCTATATGTCAAAACTTTTTTTCCCTCAGAACAGTAATGGGGTTCTGAGGGTTAATTGTGCAGGTTAACCTTGGCATCAGTTTGGCTGGGCTGTACTAGGGTTCTGCCTGGTCACGGGTGCAGTGAAGTGGCCATGACAGGCCTAGAACCAGGCCTGGTTGGACATCTTAGGTATCAGTCTTCCCCAGAGCCAATCAGTGGGTGCGCCTGGCCCGCTGTGTAGCGTGGGGAAGGGTGGGTTCGGCCGCAGTCTTGTTTCCTGGTTCTGGACCGGGGTAGCCCCGTGAGGGGTCCCAGGCCCGGGAACACAAGCCGTCCCGCAAACATGGTCAGTTTGACTAGCCCCACAGACCCGCTTGGTCTGGGGCAAGGATCCGTCCATTCCCGAGTCTCGGAGCGGGTTAGCCCGAGGCCCTGTAACTGAAGGAGGATTCAAGGTGTCCTGGTGTGCTCTCATTATTGGAGGGGCACCGCAGCTCGTGTTGGTGACCGGGGGAGGACTCTTTGGAGGAGGGCCAACAAGCTGGCATCTCAAGAGGAGCCTGGTTGCTGAGTTGTATGGACACTAAGAATCCACACTTCCGCAGTACTGCCAAGGAGACAGAGAAAGTTCCAGGTACTATGAGAAAGGTTCCTATTCACCTTCGGTTGCAAGTTCATTCTGTGTCAGAGACTTTTACCAAGTTTCCAGATCACATTGCCAGTTGCTATACCCCTGGCTAGAGGCATATCTGACTTTGAAGTACCCAGCTGCGAGTGGCTACTATCTGGGTTTTATTAAGGACATTTTGTGGATGTGAGCAGTTCAAGGTGCCTGAGTTTCTTCACCCGTGCCCTCTATTCCTATTTGAGACTGTGTTTTGTTGGATGTTATCACTGCAAGAATAAAAACCTTCAAAAGGACTTTTATTGTGTCAGCATCCAAAGTGTTTGGGTACTAACCCTGGGAACCCCTGGATATTCACCGACAAGCCAAGCGGAGGTAACCGGTAAGCCCAAAAGTCAAGGCCGCCCCTCTGAGGGTTCTAGCCGCTACACATTATATATATATATATATATATATATATATATATATAGGGGTGCAACGGATCGTCACCGATCCGTGATCCGAACGGGTCAACCTGTTCGGATCGGCACACCCCGCGATCTGTGCAGCGCTCCGTGGCCTCGGCCTTAGGAAAGGCCGCGGCTTCGGCCTAGCCCGGAGCGGCGGCCATCTTGGTACACCCGGCGGCCGTTTACAATGTGAATACTCGGCGATACCCGGCCATACTCGGCGATACCCGGCCATACTCGGCGATACCCGGCCATACCCGGCGATACCCGGCCATACTCAGACAATATTACAGTGGGGAGATGACATGAATATTACAGTGGGGACTATGTGGTGGTGGAATTTTCACAGGTTTTTGCAAATGCAATTGTTATTTGCTGATCCGAAAAATGATCCGATCCGTGACTCTGATCCGAGGAACGATCCGATTCGTGAGTTTTTTGATCCGTTGCACCCCTAATATATATATATATATATGTGTGTGTGTGTGTGCGTCTTTTAAAAAAACTTGCCGATAGGGCATTCTGCAGTTTGTAACATAAAAAAAAACCCACACTGAACTGGCCATAATGTAAACTCTGATTATTTCAACAGCAGTCAGCGTCTACTTTCCAACTTACAATTCCATCCTTGATAGAACGTGATCGGTGACCGCGTCTTCATCCTTTTTTCCCTGCAGGTATTTTATAAACACGCTCACTTTCATTAGAACTCGTTTTACGAGCGCTCAATGGAAACCAGAAGGTCTTTAAGGACTGTTTTCATTCCATGACCAACCAACAGTAGTAACTTTTATAGAGATGTCAAAACTCCGACATGTGCAGCGCAGTCAGAGAGTGGGCGGAATTGTGGGAACTGTCAAGTCAGATCCAGAAAAAAGGAAGCCTGAGCGGCCTTCTGGAACCGAGATCTGCGGAGTCAGCGGGTTTAGTACCTGGAGATGGAAAAGCCACCGGAAAAGTGAGACTTTATCTGGAAGGTTTAAGACAGAAACCACTCTGCTGACAGAGATCCCGAGAGCGGCACTAGAAGTGTGAATGTGGTCAGCCAGCGTGGGAATGCGGTATGTCGATGTGATACGGAGCTGCCAAGTCTCCAAGAATTTCAGCACTTTTCATAGAGCTCTGTACACCCGAGCTAAAGAGACCGTAAAAGGTGAGAGGGGCCTGGGAAAGAGAAGGCGCGTTAAACCAGCACTTGCTCTAAATAATTTAACACCTGCTAATGAAAACACATCAAAGCGTCGGCTGGCCTAGTAAAAAGGATTAGAAATCAGTCAAATTATATATGGTCTGCATACACACCATAAACATTTCTTTTTTTTTTATATATCTTAGCTTTACAGCTGCACTTGCATGTCCCAGAAATGTCAAGAGTACATGAAAAGTCCAATTTAAACTCATTTTAAAGACTGCAAAATGGTTTCCTTCTGCATTTAATTGCCCTCTTTCTCCTCATTTCCACCTCTGACCACTTTTTAGAGTCCTAACAAATGGACCTGGACAAGGGTCTGATCTTGCGTCAAGTTGGCCATCTGGAATGCAACTTGCTGACCTTGTGGTTTTGGACATATGTGGAGCTCTCAGGGTCTAATCCCCACAATGTGCGATTGGGTTTACCACTGCAAAATGGACACGTGCACCATAAAATTTAGGAGTTTAGTGCTCTCAACCTGGAGTACCACATTGACTTGAACCATTAGTGACAACCAGATTTAACATGACTCGGCAAGTATCCAGGTAAAATGTCAAGATTACATGAAAAATCCACTTTAAACCCTGCTTTAAAGACTGCAAAAAGGCTTCCTTCTGCATCTAATTGCCCTCTTTCTCCTCATTTCCACCTCTGACCACTTTTCAGAGTCTTAACAAATGGACCTGGACAAGGGTCTGGTCCCGCGTCAAGTTGGCCGTCTGGAATGCAACTTGTTGACCTTGTGGTTTTCGACATATGTGGAGCTCTCAGGGTCTAATCCCCACAATGTGTGATTGTGTTTACCACTGCAAAATGGACATGTGCACCATAAAATTTAAGAATTTAAGAGTTTAGTGTTGAGTGCTCAGAACCTGGAGTACCACATTGACTTGAACCATTAGTGACAATCCAGGTAAAATATCAAGATTACATGAAAAATCCACTTTAAACCCTGCAAAAAGGCTTCCTTCTGCATTTTTTAATGGTCTTCTTTCTCCTCATTTCCACCTCTGTACACTTTTCAGAGTCTTAATAAAGGGACCCGGACAGAAGTCGGCTTCCGCATCATACTGGCCATCTGGAATGCAACTTGTTGATCTTGTGGCCTTGGATATATGTGGAGCTCTCAAGGTCCAATCCCTACAATTTGATTTGATATGGGATTTGTATTGCGCCGAATGCGCTCCATTAACCACTTCAGCCCCGGACCAATTGGCAGCCAAAGGACCAGGCCCCTTTTTGCGATTCGGCACTGCGTCGCTTTAACTGACAATTGCGCGGTCGTGCGACGTGGCTCCCAAACAAAATTGGCGTCCTTTTTTTCCCACAAATAGAGCTTTCTTTTGGTGGTATTTGATCGCCGCTGCTGTTTTTATTTTTTGCTCTATAAACAAAAATAGAGCGACAATTTTGAAAAAAATGCAATATTTTTTGCTTTTTGCTATAATAAATATCACCAAAAAATATATAAAAAAACATTTTTTTTCCTCAGTTTAGGCCGATACGTATTCTTCTACATATTTTTGGTAAAAAAAAAAATCGCAATTAGCGATTATTGATTGGTTTGCGCAAAAGTTATAGCGTTTACAAAATAGGGGATAGTTTTTAGGCATTTTTATTAATATTTTTTTTTTTACTAGTAATGGCGGCGATCAGCGTTTTTTATTGTGACTGCGACATTATGGCGGACACATCGGCCATTTTTGACACATTTTTGGGACCATTGTCATTTATACAGCAATCAATGCTATTTAAATGCATTGATTCCTGTATAAATGACAGTGGTAGTGAAAGAGTTAACCACTAGGGGGAGGGGAGGGGTTATGGGCTGTGACGTGTGTTTTTTTACATTAGGGGGCGGGGCTGACGTCTGACGTCATTGATCGGCTTTCCCGATGACCGGGCACAGACGATCAATGACAGGCAGTGTAGGAAGCACGGGGAGAGGTTTGTTTATACAGACCTCTCCCCGTTCTTTAGCTCCGTGACCCGATCGCGGGACACCAGCGACGATCGGGTCCGCTGGACCCACGGCCAGGGTCACGGAGCTCCCGACCGGGCAGGCAATTAAAGGGCCACGTACAGGTACGTGATTTTGCCTGCCCGTGCCATTCTGCCGCAGTATATCTGCGTGAGGCGGTCGGGAAGCGGTTAAGAGCACGTCTAGGCGCACAGAGACCCTAAAATCAAGTTGAGATTTCCAATAGAACGTTAAAAAAAAAAAAAGAGCCTAGGGTGCCCAATATGAAAGAGGTAAAGTAAAACAGAAAGAAACCAGGGGGGGGGGGGGGACTAAACCCTCCAGATGGGGGAGGAAAAAGAACATACAAAATCCATGTTTTTTACACAATTCCTATTCTTCATGAGATTATCCGTAGGCCTAGATAAAGAGGAAGGTTTTTAAACCCTTCCTGAAACTCAAGAGGGAGGGTAAGAACCTTAGAGACGCTGGAAGGGAGTTCCACAGCTCATTGCCTATTGTAACCAGGCGTCTGTTACCAGTAAATTTTAGCCTACTGATTGTCGGTTCTGTGAGAAGTAAGTTAGCCGATCGGAGTGGTCTTGACAGTACATAGTGAGAGGCCCATTCAGACAGATAAATTGGGCCCAGTTTCTGGTGTGCCCTATACATGTAGCACATTGCCTTGAATAGTAGAGATGGGAGAGATGGGAGAGATGTGGTCTGTTCTGGCGCATCCGGAGACCAGGCGAGCAGCTTGATTCTGAGTCACTTGCAATTTTCTTTGCCACTTCAATGGAAGTCCAAGAAAAAAAGATGTTGGAGCAATCCAACCGGGAATGTACAAGGCCCTGTATGAGAGTTAACAGGTTTTCGTGCGAGAACAATGGACAAGTGCACCAGACATTTTCAAGAGATCAGTGTTGAGTGCTTTCAACCTGGAGTTACATACAACAATGGTCATCAACCCTGTCCTCAGGGCCCACTAACAGGTCAGGTTTTATGTATTACCTTGGGGAGATGCAGACTAGAATACTGCAATCACTGAGCAGCAAATTATATCACCTGTGATGTATTTCAGTTATCTTGCAAACCTGGCCTGTTAGTGGGCCCTGAGGACAGGGTTGATGACCACTGCCATACAAGATTCTCTGGTCTGATGAAACCAAGATGGAACTGTCTGACCTCAATTCTAAATGTTATGTCTGGAGGAAACCAGGCACTGATCGCCACCTGCCCAATGCCATCCCAACAGTGAAGCCTGGTGGTGGTAGCATCATGCTGTGGGGGGTGTTTTTCAGCAGCAGGGACTGGAAGACTGGTCAGGGTAGAGGGAAACCTGACTGGAGTTAGCCGATCGGAGTGGTCTCTGTACTCTTTGCAAGAGAGTACAGAGATATCCTCAATGAAAGCCTGTTCCAAAGCGCTCAGGACCTCAGACTAGGCCAAAAGGTTCACCTTCCAACATGACAATGATCCTGATCCTAAGCACACAGCCAAGACAACACAGGAGTGGCTTAGGGACAACTCTGTGAATGTTCCAGGGTGGCCCAGCCAGAGCCCTGACTTGAACCCTATTGAACATTTCTGGAGAGACTCTGTGCAGGACAGTCAAGTTCATCCACCCCAAACTCGCTCATCCATGTCTTTATGGACCTATCTTTGTGCTCAGTCATGTTGGAACAGGAAGGGCCCATCCCCAAACTGTTCCCACAAAGTTGGGAACATGAAATTGTCCAAAATGTCTTAGTATGCTGACCCCTTATGTGTTCCCTTGACTGGAACTAAGGGGCCAAGCACAACCCCTGAAAAACAAACCACCCACCATAATCCCCCCTTCCACCAAATGATTTGGACCAGTGCACAAAGCAAGGGCCATAAAGAGTCCTGACCTCAACACGAAAGAACACCTTTGGGATGAATTCAACTTTTAGAATTTTTATTTTTTTTATTTAGCTGTATATTTCTTGCTACTATCATAACCTTCCACCAAACAACAACCCAAAATAAATTCTCGATTATCGATAACACATATGTGTATGTTAGTTGTTGCTTGTACCCTTAGTACAGCCCAGAAACAATAGTGCACATTTTTTTTTTTTTCTTATCCTACCTAAAACACACGGACACTCATTTAACCACATTCCGACCGGGCCATAGCCGAAAGACAGCTACAGCGCGGTCGGCTTATTCTGGGTGAACGTCCGTGGGACGTCCTCCCAGAATCTTACTCCCGCGCGCCCCCTCACACTCTGCCAACAAAATTTTAATAGAAACAAATTATTTTTTTTATTTTTTTTACAGAATTTTCAGTCTTTTTTGATTTATAGCGCAAAAAATAAAAAACCCAGCGGTGATTAAATACCACCAAAAGAAAGCTCGATTTGTGTGAAAAAAAGGACAAAAAATGAATTTGGCTACAGTGTTGCATGACTGAGTAATTGTCATTCAAAGTGTGAGAGCACCGAAAGCTGAAAATTGGTCTAGTTAGGAAGGGGGTTTAAGTGCCCAGTGTTCAAGTGGTTAAAATAAATAAATAAATACTGACCCTGACCTTGACCGAAACACTAACCCTGGCACTGACCTAGATTAAACCTGGATGTAGGTATTTTTTTGTATTTTAATTTTTATTACATTTTTTTCACAGACTTTTTTTTTTCCTTTCTCTACAAGGAAAGAGAGATACAATGTATTTCTCCATTCACAGAAAGAAAAAACATTGGGCTGGGCTTAACAGTGACTGATCACAGTGGTAGCCAATCAAAGGCTATTGTAGCAATCAGGTGACCTGGAATCAGGTGTTCCAGGTTCCGATCGTTAGTACAAGGCTCGGGGCTTTAAGATGAGACCCTGGTCTCTATGTACTGGGAGCGTGTTCCCAGCACAAAGGGAGATACGCAAATATGCGGCCCCACGGAAAAAAAAAGCCCAGTTCAGTGGAGCTGTATATTTGTGTGAGGTCGGCGTCAAGGGGTTAACCACTTGACCTCCTGAATATTTACCCCCCTTCACGGCGATGCCATTTTTTGCAATACAGCCCTATGTTATTTTAACTGACAATTGTGCAATGCTTGGTCATACAATGGTCATGTTGGTCTATTTTTTTTTCCACAAATAGAGCTTTCTTTTAGTGGTATTTGATCACCTCTGCGGTTTTTTTTTTATGCTATAAATGAAAAAACACGTCAATTTTGGAAAAAAAAAAACAATATTTTTTACTTTCTGCTATAAAACATATCCAATAAAATGTTTTAACCACTTCAGCCCCGGACCAATTGGCTGCCAAAGGACCAGGCCCCTTTTTGCGATTCGGCACTGCGACGCTTTAACTGACAATTGCGCGGTCGTGCGACGTGGCTCCAAAACAAAATTGGCGTCCTTTTTTCCCCACAAATAGAGCTTTCTTTTGGTGGTATTTGATCACCTCTGCGGTTTTTATTTTTTGCGCTATAAACAAAAATAGAGCGACAATTTTGAAAACAATGCAATATTTTTTGTTTTTGCTATAATAAATATCCCCAAAAAAATATAAAAAAAATTTTTTTTGCTCAGTTTAGGCCGATACGTATTCTTCTACATATTTTTTGGTAAAAAAAAAAATCGCAATTAGCTTTTGATTGGTTTGCGCAAAAGTTATAGCGTTTACAAAATAGGGGATAGTTTTATAGCATTTTTATTAATATTTTTTTTTTACTAGTAATGGCGGCGATCAGCGATTTTTATTGTGACTTTATGGCGGACACATCGGACATTTTTGAAACATTTTTGGGACCAATGTCATTTATACAGCAATCAATGCTATTTAAATGCATTGATTCCTGTATAAATGACGGTTGTAGTGAAGGGGTTAACCACTAGGGGGAGGGGAGGGGTTATGGGCTGTGACGTGTGAGTTTTTTTTTACATTAGGGGGCGGGGCTGACGTCTGACGTCAAAAACAGCCAATCAATGACAGGCAGAGTAAAAAGCGCGGGGAGAGGTTTGTTTAACATACCTCTCCCCGTTCTTCAGCTCCGTAACTCGATCGCGGGACACCAGCGGCGATCGGGTCCGCTGGTCCCGCGGCCGGGGTCACGGAGCTCCCGACCGCGCGCGACCCACAGGCAGGCAAATTCACGTATATATACGTGATTTTGCCTGCCCGTGCCATTCTGCTGACGTATATATGCAGTGGGCGGTCGGGAAGCGGTTAAAAACCAAACTCTTTAATAAATTTAGGCCGATATGTATTCTGCTATATATTTTTGTTAAAAAAAATCTCAATAAGTGAATATTGATTGGTTTACATCAGGGGTGCCTAACCAGTGGCCTGGGGGCCACATGTGGCCCACGGAGCCCTCTGATGTGGCCCGCGACCTCCAGCTGTTGCCGACCCAGAGCATTGTTGTTAATGAAGCCGGCAAATCAAGCGGCTGTGGAGCAGAGCTGTATAAGCTGATGCTTCCTGTATAGGGCCGTCTCCTGCCACAGGCGGGGTGATACCAAATGCACTCTGCCTGGGACAGCAACAGCAGGCGATACCTGAATGGAAGACTTAAAGGTCAGTTTATTACTAAAATTGCAGAGTATATATGGGCATATCTGCGCAGTGGTTAGTGGGCTGCTTTCAAACTGATCCGTAGGTGCAGTGCATCTTCAGGTTACCTGCACTGAGCCATAGACTTCTCTTATTACCTGCGGGTTTGGTGCGCTTTCAGAAACTGCCCCACACCTGCAGGATATAATAGAAGTCTATGGCAAAGTGTAGGTAACCCGCAGGAAAGACACAGGTGCACTGCGCTGCATTCGTTTGAAAACAGTCTAACAGTCTTAGGCCCCTTTCACACAATCGGTCCGACCCAATCGGACCCTCCATTCACCTCTATGAAACGGCAGATGTAAACAGATTTGTGTCCATTTACACCCGCCTACCTCCAATCTGATTCGCTAAAAAAAAAAAACAGAAGGGGATCAATCCCCTTCCATCTGGGCGGATCAGATCAGAGGACCCAGTGTGAGTGAGTAGAGTGGGCTATGTCCGCTCTGCACTGACCCGTCATCCGCCTGCTCTTTCATTGTGGCCCGCGACCGGTTACCAAGTCGCTTAAGTGGCCCTCACTCTTCAAAAGGTTGGGCACCCCTGGTTTACATGAATGTTATAGCGTCTACAAACTATGGTATATAGTTTTGTTTTTATACTAGAAATGGTGGCCATCGGTGACTTATAGCGCGACTACAATATTACGGCAGACAATCGGGCCCTAACTGACACAATACAGTGATCAGTGCTAAAAATATGCACTGTCACTGTACTAATGACACTTGCTGTGAAAGGTGTAACATCTAGGGCAATCAAAGGATTTTTAAGTGTGTGCCTAACCAGTGTTTTTGTGTACTGTATGTGCTGCTTTTACAAGGGGAAGAGATGGATTTTATTCCCAGCTTTGCAGAGGCACAAAATCCATGACTTTCCCCCCATTCTGTGTCTCTGGCCTGACGATTGGCAGGTGTCGGTGGACATCCATTGCCTGGCACCTGAAGATTGGCTTCTGCTGTGAGTAATCACAGCAAAAACAGCCCGGCAGCTGCACATGTGCGCCCCCTGTAGGCGGAAGTGCAGAAACAGGTGTATATACACCTGATTCTGCACAGAATGGCCACCCTGTAGCAGTGGAACCTTGGTTAAGCATTTTGAAAGACAAGCAACTTTTTTTTTTAAATTGTGACTCGGTTTGCGAGTGTGGTCTCGCAAAATGAGCAGAATTCATGCTAATAGAGTGTGCAGTACCGCATTTGGTCAGAGTTGCGGGGGCGCCGGTGACACTCGGAACGGTTCGGAGATGTTTGGGAATACTCCGAATCACTCGGAAATACTCCTTTCCCGTGTGTTTCCAAGGCTTTTTCCGAGTCCAGCCGAGCTGTCCCCGAGTATTTGAGGCTCACTGGTGCCCCCCACCTCTGGGCACATGCGGTATTGCATGCAATAGAAGTCAATGCAAAACAAATTATCTTCGTTTCCATTGACTATGGGGAAACTTGCTTTGATATGCGAGTGCTTTGGATTACAAGCATTCTCCTGGACGGATTATGCTCGTAATCCAAGGTTCCACTGTATATCTGCTATATGGGCGGTCCAGAAAAGGTTAATAAAAAAGTCAAGCCCACTTTTCCATTACTTTTAAGTAAAACCATTGTACAATGCCGATGCATGTTCAGCTGATCCAAGCATACATGTTTCTGGGAAGATTTGTCTTTAGGAAAAGCCTGACCACAATATAGATGGTGACCATCCAGTCCTCAATATGAACATACCGACAAGCCAGCACCCAGTTTCAGAATTACAGTTGCTTAAAGTTTGTAGAGCAGAAGAACATAGTGGACAGGCTGTAGTTGTCAAAGACATGACCCACCTGGACTGACACAGATGTGTGTTGCACTTGCGCACCTGTGGGGCAGGCCGCGGCACATGAAGGCACAAGCTCTCGTTCACAATCAGCATAGTCTTGTTTACCAGCTTTGTACAGGACACAATAGTCTTCCGTTCACCTGATTAAAAAAAAAAAAAAAAAAAAAAAAAGGATGTCAAAAGTGAGTGAATCCACAAATATTTCCAAACAAAAATAAATTGTCTGATACCAGCCAACCAAGTTTAAAATAGAACGAGGGACACTTTTTTGCTTTGGATAGAGTAAAGGAGGATTCTAACATTTTTGCCCTCTGTGTCCCATTGGGGAGTTTCCATTCACTTCCTGTCCTCATTGCCGAAACAAAGTCGGAGGAAATCCCTGGTCTTCACCAGAAATAGTGTCTCCATTAGAAGATTTGCCCTCTATTCCAGTTCTGGTGACAACCAAAATTTAGGAATTTTCTTTCACTCTCAGCTATAACAGCCACCAGGACAAATGGAGAAGCTGCATCTCCCTAATGGGGACAGGGACAGCAAGAAAAGCTGACAAGGCCTCTAATCATGGCGGTGATTAGGTTGTATCTTATTTGGGTGGTAGTATATCAGTGTGTGTGTGCATCTGGTGACTGGTCTGCCCGGGGCGCATGCACATTGGACAAGAGGAGGGGGAGTGGCGATTATGGTGGAATTAGTATTGTCCTGGTTTGCTGGGACCTGGTGGGGGATGCACGGGCGAATGCCGAAGGGAGCTGTGGCCAGCCTGTGAGGTCATCAGCTGCTCGCACCGCGATACTCCGCAGGAAGTGCATTGCCCGACTAGTAGTGTCTAGCGGGTGCGGCGGTATGTTGGTGCCAAACTGTTACGTCATCAACCAACCACGTCACCGCGTGGTGCCCCATCGGCCACCAGTCCACTCTGTGATCTAGAAGCCATGTGCGAGTTGCACAGATCCGTCCTCAACTTTAGTACTATGAATTCATGCATCGCCAAGATACGCTCCTTCCTAACCCAAGGACACCACAAAGCTTCTAATCCACTCCCTGGTCTTCTCGTGTCTCGAGTACTGCAACTCCCACCTTACCTTTAAATACCGTATATACTCGAGTATAAGCCGAGTTTTTCAGCAAATTTTTTTGTGCTGAAAGTGCCCCCCTCGGCTTATACTTGAGCCAAGCACTTCTCTGCAGCAGAGAATGACGTTTTCCGACCCGAATTTGGGGACCCGTATCTCAGGGCCACTTGGTGCTAGGAACCCCAAATTTTTTGGTGTGCAAACCCAGTGGACCTAGCAACTACAACAAATTTGGGGTTACTAGCAAGATACAGGGCCCCAAATTCGTCAACTGTGTCCATCTGCAGCAATGTCATTTTGAAACCCTTTGGTAGGCATAGGGGGCATCTAGGAACCCTTAACTACAAAGTTTGAAGTTCGGGGGACCTATGACTGCAAATGGGCACGGTGAGGCATGCAAATGGGCAGTGAGGCTGCAAATGGGCATTGTTGACCCTCTTTTCCACTTACAGTAGCTGCGCATTTCTTACCCTAGGCTTATACTCGAGTCAATAAGTTTTCCCAGTTTTTTGTGGTAAAATTAGGTGCCTCGACTTATATTCGGTTCGGCTTATACTTGAGTATATACGGTAGGTGAATAATTTCACATATAACATGACAAAAACTTATTGCACAAACTCCCATAAATACATAAAATAACGAATAAACTTGAAAAAGTCACGTGACCTGTGATGCAACGCGTCGGGAGGAGGAGCTTAGGTGACGCCGTGTGATACACGAGCTCAGCAAAGGAGGAGAAGGGCTGACAGCCCAGGAGCGAAAGCCTGACCATTGACACTTTTTATCTGCACTATATCCACCTGGTACACGTGAGTGCATACAACTTGAGGCATCCCATGGGGAGTCTATAGTTAGCAATATTGCGCAATGGTTTTTTGTTTGTTTTTTTCTCTTTTTCATGTTAAAACCGGCTTGAGCATCAGGAAGATTTCAAAGAATCACCTATAATTGTACCGGCAACATTAAGGGAAGTTTTTGTTTCTTTCTTCCTATATATTTATAAATACCAATAGCGAAGTGGCAACATTTTATATTTATATTTTCCAAAATAGCAGTCTTTTTTGCTTTTTGTTTCTCCAAACAGTGGGAGTTTAAACCAGCTGTCTTAATTGCTATATCAGTAATGCACCACTGCACTTTTAAAACACCAATCGCCTGGTGTATATGTTTATCTGGTTATCGAAGCAAATAGATTGCATACAATAGGATTGTATGGTGTATGGCACCAACCTTGCAATTAGAGTAATCGCCTGGTGTATCTGCATATTGTTGCAATTAGATTGTATTCAACACTAATTGTCTGGTGTATGGTACCAATCTTGTAGTCAGAGCACCTGTTGCTATGCCAGAGTTTCTTCAATCTTTTTAACACAGCACACAATTCCCAATCATCTTGATTGCTATCACTGAATCGTCGTTCAACTTTTTTTTCATTTTCCAACACAACAAATACTTTCACCTATTAAATAAGATTTTATATGCACGTTTGGCATTTCTTTTATAATAAGGATCACATACTCACATATTAATTTATATACAAGGATTGTATATTTTATTTCACACACCTCCAGCACTATATATACGGAGTGTATATATATTTTATTTTATTTTTTTCACTTGTGCACTATTGACCACAATTGACATTGTGGCAATAATTATTTTTAAAGATCTATGCTCACATAATTAAGGTTGAATTGCGCACCATTTATACGCTATTTGTATATCTTTCACATAAAATAACGAATAAAACTAAATAAATGTACCTCTTACCTTTAAACAGACTACCCCCCCCCCCCCCTTCAGCCCACCATGAACGCTGCTGCCAGGCTCAACCTTACAAACCGCTCACCGCGTGCTACCCCCTCTTTGTGCCAATCCCTCCATTGGCTACCACTCAACCAACACATTTAATTCAAGATACTAACCAAAACTTACAAAGCCATCCACAACTCGACCCCCGAGATACATCACTAATCTGGTCCCAAAACACCAACCAAATCTTTCTCTTTGTTCCTCCCAAGACCTCCTGCTCTCTAGCTCCCTTGTCACCGCATCCCATGCTCGCCTCCGGGACCTATCCAGAGCCTCACCCATCCTCTAGAATGCTCTACCCCAATCTGTCCGACTATCTCCTGCTTTGTCCACTTTCAGACGATCCCTGAATACCCATCTCTTCAGAGAAGCCTATCTGGTCCCCACCTAACAATTGTACACTTATTTTCTCCATCAGCACATCCCACGCAGTGATTACCTCTTGTATCTCTTGACCTTCCCTCCTAGATTGTAAGCTCTAATGAGCAGGGCCCTCTGATTCCTACTGTTTTACAGTGTATCGTAGTCGGACTGTCTACCCTCAAGTTGTAAAGCACTGCGTAAACTGTTGGTGCTATATAAATCCTGTATAATAATAATTTGCACGTATTGTGAGTGAATATAGTTTTCAACTTAGACTATTCATCTTTGCCTGCAAGAAAGCAAGGTTCTCAAGAAGCATGTGAAACGCGTCGACCTCTTGGGCGATGATAGGCAAAGACAGTTCTGAATAGTATATATGGTTTTGTGTAACAAATAGGATTCATTTCTGGATTGTGTATAAAATTGTGGTTTTAATGTAATCCTGTAATAAACATTTTGTACTTTTTTTTGTGTCAAGTCCTCTTTGTACCAATAAAGTCCCCAAAAATAATGGACTATGAGTGGCTGTAAAAAATGTTTATATATAGGGTCTCTGATCACTTTGTACTGTATTCGAAACAAAAAAAAAAATGTAATTATACTTTAAACCGGCACGGTAAAAAAAAAAAAACAGTTTATAAACAAAAAATGTAATTACAATTAAACAGAACTCGGTGCATTTTCCTCGACTTTTATAGCATACCCCCTACAAGCCGAACGTAACAAAGGAAGCCAAAGAACATGACATTTCATGCAATGTGTTTGGCCGATGAGTGTATATTCGCCCGTAATTGCTTCAGAAATAACTCGCCGGGGGATTTTATGGCCGATCATAAAATCTGTTTGAATGTGTTTATGAAGAACTTTCCAAGATAATTCGGCTTTTATAGGAAGTGTTCTAATGAGCACACTGTAGTGCAATTGTGAAAGCACAGTGTCTTCTTGTATCGGTTGTACTTTGCATCTGTTACGTTGTAGGCACTTTTATTCTGAAACACATGGGACAAGCATCTGGTGCACAGAACAAGACGGTCCTCATTACCCACACGTGTCTTGGAGGCTTAACAAACTCATCCACATATTGCATGACTTCAGCGCCGTACATCATCTTATTAGGCAGAAAAGCATTGACAGCGCCCTCTTATTGTAGGGTGGTAAAGGATAAAGTCTATTTTCTGGGTTGCTAAAGGCAAGACAGGAAATGTCTGCATGGGGAAGCACGGAATACCCCTGCATTTCAATGCGGGCATAGACAGCCCTTTGCACGGGTGTACGCATACGTCTGTATGAAAAAGGCTTAGCTATGTAATATGGATCTGATTGGTTTGTGGAGCTAGAGGAACACAGAGTGGAGCTAGTCTATCCAAAGCAACACTGGATGGTGCTACACCAAAGCAACACTGGATGGTGCTACACCAAAGCAACACTGGATGGTGCCACACCAAAGCAACACTGGATGGTGCTACACCAAAGCAACACTGGATGGTGCTACATCAAAGCAACACTGGATGGTGCTACACCAAAGCAACACTGGATGGTGCTACACCCAAGCAACACTGGATGGTGCTACACCAAAGCAACCCTGGATGGTGCTACACCAAAAGCAACACTGGATGGTGCTAGACCAAAAGCAACACTGGATGGTGCTAGACCAAAGCAACACTGGATGGTGCTAGACCAAAGCAACACTGGATGGTGCTAGACCAAAGCAACACTGGATGGTGCTAGACCAAAGCAACACTGGATGGTGCTAGACCAAAGCAACACTGGATGGTGCTACACCAAAGCAACGCTGGATGGTGCTACACCAAAGCAACGCTGGATGGTGCTAGACCAAAGGAACCCTGCATGGTGCTAGACCAAAGGAACCCTGCATGGTGCTAGACCAAAGGAACCCTGCATGGTGCTAGACCAAAAGGAACACTGGATGGCGCTAGACCAAAGCAACACTGGATGGTGCTAGACCAAAGGAACCCTGCATGGTGCTAGATCAAAGGAACACTGGATGGTGCTAGACCAAAGGAACACTGGATGGTGCTAGACCAAAGGAACACTGGATGGTGCTAGACCAAAGGAACACTGGATGGTGCTAGACCAAAGGAACACTGGATGGTGCTAGACCAAAGGAACACTGGATGGTGCTAGACCAAAGGAACACTGGATGGTGCTAGACCAAAGGAACACTGGATGGTGCTAGACCAAAAAGAACACTGGATGGTGCTAGACCAAAAAGAACACTGGATGGTGCTAGACCAAAAAGAACACTGGATGGTGCTAGCCATTTTGAGCCCCTGAAAATGGGGGGGACTGTGTATAAAAATGGTTGCAGTTCCTAAAATGTGTACTTGATATTTATGCTCAACCCCTTGAATTAAAGCTGAAAGTCTGCACTTCAAATTCATTTGGATTGTTTTTTTTTTTAATTTTATTCTGGTGGCATACAGAGCCAAAAGTGTGAAAATGGTGCCTGTGCCCAAATATACAGTATATGGACCTAACTGTACATCTATACACATATATATATATATATATATATATATATATATACACACACACACACACACACACACACACACATACACACAGTATATATTTTAATAAAAATGATAATATAAAATATATATTTATTATAATGTATAATTATTATAATCTAATATATTATATTAAGTTAGATTATAATATATTTTTATTTTTTTAATTTTTTATTATTATACAGGATTTATTGGATGGGCTGATGGAGAAAATAAATGTACAATAATACAAATACATGAATAATAAATAATAACATACATAAATGTACAATAATAGTATAATAATATATTATAAGAGACAGAAGAAACCATTGGCCCGTGCTTAAGAGGAAGCTCCAAGCTCTATTTCAGTTGGGCTGGATGTTCAGGAAATGACCTATCTGATTAACACTTGCATGTTCATCCCAGCATAAAGCGCCAGCTAAAACCTTTATAACATACAATGAACAGAAAACTCAGCTGATTTGAGGCTTGGCCCAATACAAGAACCCGTGTCGGGTTGGACTTCGTTGAGCTAAAAATCTAAAAATATAATAAAATGAATCGAGAATGACCTTACCTCCTCCGCACTGTACGCTGCAGCCCTCCCAGCTGCTGTGTGTCCACATGTAGATGGGGTCTGGCTGCTTCTCCACCTCCGTCCTCTGCTCTCCAGTCTGGTTCACTGGAATGGTATATTCATAATGAATTCCATAATTCTGGTCATGGAACAGGAGAACCTAAAACAGAAAGAAAAATAAGTAAAGAAGCGTCTACTGGCAGACACAGTATAACTGCTTAAGGCGGTATTCAACCCAAAACTAAAAAAAAAAATATTATATTGAAGCTTACCAACCTGTAGTTGTGACGGCTGCATTTGTTTTCTTTTTTTTTCCCCCCTTTATACTCACCTGGTGAAACGGCCAGTAAGTCTGTTATTGTTGTACTTCCTTTACCAGATCAAGCTTGTCCAGCAAATGTAGCAGTCAGAGGATTGAGACAAACCTTTCACCAATGACAGGGGTGCTCACCATGATCAGCTTTTATACATGTGAAGCCTTTTGTTACTGTAACCGATTACCCACTTCAGCCCCGGACCAATTGGCAGCCAAAGGACCAGGCCCCTTTTTGCGATTCGGCATTGCGTCGCTTTAACTGACAATTGCGCGGTGGTGCAACGTGGCTCCCAAACAAAATTGGCGTCCTTTTTTTCCCACAAATAGAGCTTTCTTTTGGTGGTATTTGATCGCCGCTGCGGTTTTTATTTTTTGCGCTATAAACAAAAATAGAGCGTCAATTTTTAAAAAAATTCAATATTTTTTACTTTTTGCTATAATAAATATCCCCAAAAATATATAAAAAAATTTTTTTCCTCAGTTTAGGCCGATACGTATTCTTCTACATATTTTTGGTAAAAAAAAAAAATTGCAATTAGCAATTATTGATTGGTTTGCACAAAAGTTATATCGTTTACAAAATAGGGGATAGTTTTATAGCATTTTTATTAATATTTTTTTTTTTTTTTACTATTAATGGCGGCGATTAGCGATTTTTATTGTGACTGCGACATTATGGCGGACACATCAGACAATTTTGACACATTTTTGGGACCATTGTCATTTATACAGAAATCAGTGCGATTTAAATAGCACTGATTCCTATGTAAATGACACTGGCAGTGAAGGAGTTAACCACTAGGGGGCGGGGAGGAGTCAGTGTGACGCGTTGTGGTTTTTTTTTTTTTACAGTAGGGGGCGTGGCTGACGTCTGACGTCACTGATCAGCTGTTCCCGATGACAGGGAACAGCCGATCAGTGACAGGCAGAGTAGGAAGCGCGGGGAGAGGTTTGTTTACACAGAACTCTCCCCGTTCTTCAGCTCCGTGACCCAATCGCGGGACACCAGCGGCTATCGGGTCCGCTGGTCCCGCGGCCGGGGTCACGGAGCTCCACGGCTAGGCAATGAAAGGGCACGTATGTATACGTGCTTTTGCCTAGCCGTGCCATTTTGCCGACGTATATTTACATGTGGCGGTCAGGAAGCCGTTAAAAAGCGTTATCTGGAGTTCAGCTTCAATTAGTCAAGTCTATCTAAATCTGTTAATCCATTAAACACTCCCCTCCTCATCCCCCAGACTGACAGTTATGCTGTCCAAGAGTGCCTCCAATGATCCTTCACCCAGAGTGGATACACCCCAAGACAGGAGGTGTGTTACTGGCTGGATCCCCAGATGAAAATAAAGTCGAAAAAAATAGAAAACGAACGCAGCCACCACAGCCAAGGCTTGGGTCTGACCTCCTGTACACCTTATTACATTACACCAGAGCTCACTGCATCTCAGCTCTACCTAAAACTGGAAGTTACTGATCTCTGCTCTACCACCAAGGCCAATAACATGACTTCAGGAGCAAAGCACCGTATACCGTATATACTCGAGTATAAGCCGACCCGAATATAAGCCGAGGCACCTAATTTTACCACAAACAACTGGGAAAACGTATTGACTCGAGTATAAGCCTAGGGTGAGAAATGCGCAGCTACTGTAAGTGGAAAAGAGGGTCAACAATGCCCATTTGCAGCCTCACTGTGCCCATTTGCATGCCTCTTGGTAGTTAAGGGTTCCTAGATGCCCCCTAGCTGCAGCCAAAATTTGGGGTCTCTGGAGCCAAAGGGTCCCGAAATGACATTGCTGCAGATGGACAGTTGACCGACTTTGTGTTGTAGTGTTGGTTCCACTGGGTTTGAATACCAAATTTGGGGTTCCTAGCACCAAGTGTCCCCGAGATACGGGGCCCCAAAGTCGGGTCGGAAAAGGTCAGGCACTTTTCTGCAGCAGAGAATGACATTTTCCGAACCGACTTTTCCGAACCTGCAGCTAGGGGGCATCTAGGAACAATTAACTACCAAGTTTGAAGTTCGGGGGACACATGGCTGCAAATGGGCACAGTGAGGCATGCAAATGGGCATTGTTGACCCTCTTTTCCACTTACAGTAGCTGCGCATTTCTCACCCTAGGCTTATACTCGAGTCAATACGTTTGCCCAGTTTTTTGTGACAAAATTGGGTGCCTCGGCTTATATTCGGGTTGGCTTATACTCGAGTATATACGGTATGTATCCTATAACCTTTATTCCCATTTACTTTAGAAGTCAATAACCCTTAACGACAGTTGGCTTAAAATGTTTCATGCCTATAATTGTTGACCAATCCCAGAATGGGCAAACCCAACATCTCTTCACCATCCCTTTTGGATATTTTTGTCGAAGGTCCAGGCACCAGCGTAGTGGGAATTTGAACAGATTGGCGATTAATTTGAACTGATTGCGACTAATAGCACTGAAATTCGGGGCACTAGAAGAAATTGCTACACTTAGCCACTTGACCTCTGAAAGATTTACCCCCCTTCATGTCTGGCCAATTGTTTTGCGATACTGAACTGCGTTACTATAACTGACAATTGCGCGGTCATGCAACGCTGTACCCAAATAAAATTTATGTCATTTTTTTCCCCACAAATAGAGCTTTCTTTCCAATTTTTTATTGGGTAGGTTTTATAGCAGAAAAGTAAAAAAATATTGTTTCTCTTTCAAAATTATCTGTCTTTTTTTTTTTATAGCACAAAAAATAAAACATGCATTGGTGATCAAATACCACCAAAAGAAAGCTCTATTTGTGGGGGAAAAAAAATTACAAATTTTATTCGGGGGCAGGGTTGCATGACCGCACAATGGTCAGTTAACCACTTTCAGCCCGGACCAATTGGCAGCCAAAGGACCAGGCCCCTTTTTGCGATTCGGCACTGCGTCGCTTTAACTGACAATTGCGCGGTCGTGCGGCGTGGGTCCCAAACAAAATTGGCGTCCTTTTTTCCCCACAAATAGAGCTTTCTTTTGGTGGTATTTGATCGCCCCTGCGGTTTTTATTTTTAAAAAAATAAAAAAAGAGCGACAATTTTGAAAACAATGCAATATTTTTTATTTTTTGCTACAATAAATATCCCCAAAAAATATATAAAAAAAAACTTTTTTTTTCCTCAGGTTAGGCCGATACGTATTCTTCTACATATTTTTGGTAAAAAAAATCGCAATCAGCGATTATTGATTGGTTTGCGCAAAAGTTATAGCGTTTACAAAATAGGGGATAGTTTTATAGCATTTTTATTAATATTTTTTTTTTACTAGTAATGGCGGCGATCAGCGATTTTTATTGTGACTGCGACATTATGGCGGACACATCGGACATTTTTGACACATTTTTGGGACCATTGTCATTTATACAGCAATCAATGCTATTTAAATGCACTGATTGCTGTATAAATGATAGTTGTAGTGAAGGGGTTAACCACTAGGGGGAGGGGAGGGGTTATGGGCTGTGACGTGTGTGTGTTTTTTTTTTACATTAGGGGGCGGGGCTGACATCTGACGTCATTGATCGGCTTTCCCGATGACAGGGAACAGCGATCAATGACAGGCAGAGTAGGAAGCGTGGGTAGAGGTTTGTTTACACAGACCTCTCCCCGTTCTTCAGCTCCGTGACCCGATCGCGGGACACCAGCGGCGATCGGGTCCGCTGGTCCCGCGGCCGTGGTCACGGAGCTCCCGACCGGGTCGCGAGCGCGCCGCTGACGGCGCGCACACGACCCACGGGCAGGCATTTAAAGGATCACGTACAGGTATGTGATTTTGCCTGGCCGTGCCATTCTGCTGACGTATATATGCAGTGAGGAAGTAAAGCCTCCATAAAAAAAAAAAAAATTAAAAAAAAAAACGGAACCTGCAAGGCAAAGGCATAATGAGCTAGTATGCATAGCATACTAGCTCATTATGAATAACTTACCTGAGAACGAAGCCCCCGAAGCGACCCTCGTCCACGACCTCTGCCGCCGCCATCAATCCCAGAGAGCGGCATATCGCCGTGATCTCGGCATGCTCAGCGCGCCTGCCTCTTTTTTTCTAAATATCTCCTAAACCATGCAGGTTTAGGAGATATTTATTGGACCTACAGGTAAGCCTTAATCTAGGCTTACCTGTAGGTCAAAGTGGTTTGTAAGGGTTTACAACCACTTTAAAGTAACACGGTGCCGTATTGCAAAATATGGCCTGGTCATGAAGGGGGGTAAATCTTCTGGAGGTCAAGTGGTTATGGCTAATAAGATCCTATTAATGTAATGTCAACATCTTATTCAGGGCCGTTTGAAACAATGTTTACATGGGCATATCTCAGTCTTTCATTAGACAAATGTACTAAATTTGGATCACAGCAGGCCGTCTTCAAAGAACCTGACCGCGCCATGAACACATCTACTGGCAGATGTTGGCATAATGCCACGTCCCTCTTTGTATTTTATTTTTATGAGCTTGCCACATATTACAATAAACGGAAAGCAGATGATGAAAATATAATTTACGAACAAGTGTGATCTCTTATATAACAATCACTATAAAAATCAGACAAGCCCAACCTCTTTCAGTGTAAAATCACGCAGAATAAACATATCTGTATTATTTCTCGCACATGCTTTTCTTATTTGGGTTATTGGCTTATTTCAACATTTATTAAATCGAACAAGTATGACAAGTGTTTTTCTGGTGCATTTGGCTGAACGACTCTGTAGAAGGCAATTGTGTGCCGGCAAATCACTGAGAGACAATCTGAAAACAGTAAATGAGCAAAAAAGTTTTGTGGAAATTATTGTAATAGAAAAATATTGAGGACACAACGTCCTCAATCTTTCTCTCTGCTGCAGCCAGTCCATACGGGTGAAGAGGTGCCTCCCCCCTAATCTTCATGCAGGGCACCGGACAAATGGATTTTTTTTTTTTGAAGCACGTGATTAGAGCCTGAGGTTTCAATTGGCTTAAAAAAAAAGGGTGGTCTCGAGGCGCAGAGCACTGCACCCCAAGCTCACCCAGTTGTGTGACAATAGCAAATTAATATTCGCGATTGTCTTTCCGATTCTCTTCCCGGCCAATCCCGGCTCAAAAAACAGGTTCTGAGACCCGATTGGCCGAGAGGAGAAGCAATCCTATTGGACGGCGAGGAGGAGCGCCAAGTAGTAGAAGGAGGGAGGGAAGAGACGCAGGGGAAGCCGCATCGCCATGAAGCCAGGGAAAGAGGAGAACGCAGGGTGAAGCCCGCCGCCCGGAGGAAGCCTGCAACCTAAATGGGGTAAGTGCAGGGCTGGTGAACGACCCAACAACCCCGCCAAAAATATTTACCACCAGCCACCACTGGTTGCAGCCATAGCTGCACTCAGTAACACTGAACAGGAAGCTCTCTATACATACAGCTACCTGTTCATTCAAAAAGAAGGGATTGTAAACATGAATGTCCATTAATGTGTACTATCTCAGCATTGATGAATGAGCACGGGATGATCTGAATGAACACTTTTTGAATTAATTGCTATGATCAGCGGCTTGTCAGATGCTGATCATAGCTATCCATTTAATCAGGAAAGTCAGGGGGACCATTTTGTTACTAAAGTGACCATGAGTTTATAGCAGAGTGGGGAATGCATCTGATGTAAGTTCTACTGATTTGGTCAGACGGAAGTTGTCCTGTGCTGCTGTATATGCCTTATGTTGATGTCAGTTAAAGGGTTAAAGTGATAGTAAAGCTGTGTGTTTGTTTTTTAAATAACAAACCTGTTATACTTACCTGCTCTGTGCAGTGGTTTTGCACAGAGCAGCCCCGATCCTCCTCTTCTGTGGTCCCCAGCCAGCTCTCCTGGCTCCACCCCCTTGAGCAACGTCCCCAGGAAAAGCCGCTTTCCCCAGGGGCACCGCCGCTTGCTCACTCATTCAGCATGGTCACTAACAGAATAATTTTTTTTCAATGAATACAAAGTGTTCTCTTATTGAACGCCAGAGAACACCTTGTATTAAAGTGGTGTTGCCACCAAAAAAAACAAAGTTGCTTAAAAATCTTAAAAAATATAAAAAAAAAAATAATTGGAAAATAAATATATGTTTTACTCACCTCTAAATGCCTGTTGCTAGGGGGTCCCTCGTAGTCTGCCACCTTCAGTGCCCGGACACTGACATGACTTCCCCTCGCCGCAGTCAGTCATCTGGGACCTGTCACGTGTCCCAGATGACTGAGAGACGTATCACGGCTCACGACGCGGCTCGCGCATGCGCAGTGGGTGCCTGGCTGTGAAGCCACAGCTGGGTTCCCACAGTAAAAATGCTGGCGCCGCGAGTGGAGCGGGGAACGAGGGGGGGCCTAGTTCCCCTGCATCGCTGGACCCTGGAACAGGTAAGTGTCCGATTATTAAAAGTCAGCAGCTGCAGTATTTGTAGCTGCTGACTTTTAATACATTTTTTTCCTCTTTAAATAAAAAAAAAAAAAATAGTTGTTCTGTGGTAAAAAAAAAAAAAAAATCGCAATAAGCATATATTGATAAGGGAAGGTAATCCTGCGCTTGCACAAAGAGTAACTAATGAGATGCAGCGCACACTGGGGGAAATGTCTGAACCCAAAGCGAATAAATATATAGAGAGGTACCACTACCTCTCTATATATTTAATAAGCATATATTGATTGGTTTGCGCAAAAGTTATAGCGTCTACAAAATAGGGGATAGATTTATAGCATTTTTATTATTATTTTTTTTTTACTAGTAATGGCGGCGATCTGCGATTTTTATAATGACTGCGACATTGCGGCGGACATATCGGACACTTGACACATTTTTGGGACCATTCACATTTATACAGCGATCCGTGCTCTAAAAATGCACTGATTACTGTATAAATGTGACTGGCAGGGAAGGGGTTAACACTAGGCGGCGCTGCAGGGGTTAATATGTTCCCTATGTTAGTGATTCTAACTGTGGGGGGAGGGGACTGACTGGGGGAGGGGACCGATCGGTGTCCCTATGTACAAGGGACACACCATCGGTCTCCTCTCCAGTGACAGAACGTGGATCTGTGTGTTTACATACACAGATCCACGTCCTGCTCAGTTACTGGGCAATCGCGCGTGCCCCCTAGTGGCCAAAATGCTAGCGACGTCATATGACGGCAGCCCGCCACAAGAGCCGCACCGCTCCGCCGTCAATTGACAGCGGGCGGTCGGCTACAGGTTAATATATTTTTTTAAGGTTCAGAGTTATTTGTATATTACATATTTTTTTTTTTTTTATTATTTATGATTTTTAGTTATTTGTGTATTTATTTTACATGTATTCATACTGTATATTATTACTATTAAATTTTTTACACACTCTTTAATTTGAGCATAAAACACGCAAATAGCGTGTTTCCATTCATTTATATGGGAATAAAAATGCACAAAACACGTGCAAATCTGCCCAATTTAAGCTACAAAAAAAGCTCCAGAACTTTTTTGATCTTCAGCTCTTTGGCTTCAGGCGAATTCGGAGTGGAGATGTAAACCAATTCCATGGAGAATAATTGATTTATTTTTTTTCCTCCTCCCAGCGTTTTGGAGCTTCAAGCTACAAAACTGAGGTGTGAATGGGGTCCGAGACAAGGAAGTGTGTTATTGGCCAGATCAGCAAGTGAAAATAATGGGAAAGAACCAGGGCCGTTTTTAAGGCAGGGCAAAAGGGGCATCTGCCCTGGGCCCTGTCATTGTTGTGGGGCCCAAAGCAGCTGCCTCATACTTGCCAACTATCCTGGTTTAAATTCTCTCATCCCTTGAGGTTTTAGTCACGTGCTGCATCCGAATATCTCAGTGTGAAGTGCTGCTACTAATGCTGCCCAGCTCTGTCCTATTGTTGTGTACAGATGACTCTCCTGCAGACCCTTTGTTTACATGTAAATTACCGGTATTCATATGTAAATAGCAGTGGCATTCATATGTAAAGAGCGGCGGCCAGCGGCATTGATATGTATATCATGACCCCCTGAGGTCGTATCCACAGTAATCTCTAGCAACCAATCAACAAGCAGAAATCATGTGCTGTGACCTCTAGCAACTAATCAGTGAGTCGTAATGTGTGTTGTAACCTCTAGTAACCAATCAGTGAGCGGTAATGATATACTGTAACCTCTGGCAACCAATCGCAATAGCTGCCTGATCAGATTCAGTAAACTGATTTTGAGTCTAGCTGCTATTTATTGTATGTCTCAGAGCAGGTGGAGAGCGAAACTGCATGGAGGGGGGGGGGGGGGATGGGGGTCGGGGGCCCAAGAAAAGTTTTGCCCAGGGTCCAATCAATATTAAAGATGGCCCTGGAAAGAACCCCAACAATAGAAAAACTAATGCAATCTGCAATCTATTATATTTTTGTTTTTGGGTTTAGTGTCTCTTTAATAACATTAGTGATAGTGAATCCTGGACTGTTTTTTCAGCTGGGGTGGTGCTGGCACATACACTAAGAAATAGAACCGCTCGGGTTCAGCGGTAAATTAAGGCCGGGGATAAAGTAATACCGTCTGTTTCCCAGCAAAGGAAAATCTGCTGCTAACAAAACAGAGGATGGTATTAATGGACAGAAGAAATTACTTACTTTTTTCCTTCATGAGCAACTTTCTCCTCCCAGCAGCTCCCCGTCTCTGAAAACGTAAACGGAGAGGAACGTTAGTGAAACGCCGTTCCTACACTATCGATGTGTCTGCAGATCAGTAACTCTACTTAATAACTACAGGTTGTAGATGATTGTCAGAGAGGAGGATGTAGTGAAAGAAAAGAGGAGGACCATCCACATAGAGACAAGATGTTTGAAGGCCCATATGAGTGCAGCTGGGACCCGCGCAACACTCCTAAAATAATATATATATGGGTAGAACACAGGGCCACTTTAACTACCCTGTTTCCCCCGAAAATAAGACCTAGCGTGATTGTCGGTGATGGCTGCAATATAAGCCCTACACCCCAAATAAGCCCTAGTTAAAGTCCTTGTAGGTCTTATTTTCAGGGTAAAGCTTATTTTCGGGGGAAACAGGGTAGGGCTTAATTGGGGGGTAGGGCTTATATTGCAGCCAGCACGACAATCACGCTAGGTCTAATTTTCGGGGAAACTGGGTAAATAGATAGAATGGGTCCGTTGCCCAAGGCCTACTGGTGCAAGGAACCCACCAGATCTGTTTTTAGCCTTGTGCAAGCTACAAATAGGCCAAGGGCACCATAAATTGGTTGTCCATTTTTTTTTTTCTAGGATTCAGGTGGTGGTCTTCAAAGTAACCAAGAAAAATGTATCTGTTTTTTAACCACTATCTATTGGTGCCTTCAAAGTACATGTTGGTTAGCACTTACTTGAGAATCTATAGGATGTGGCACCCAGTATACTTCACTAGCACCCACCTTTCACCCCTGGGTGTTGGTGCACTACTGTTAATTCTAATCTGGTGGTCTTCAAAGTTCCAAGGGGTCAGATCAAAAAAAAAAAATGATTGGGGAGCAGGAGAGCCCTCACGGTGTGTATCTAAATGTGTGTAGCGGGGTCGTACCCCTTTTAGGGGAAAAGACTACATTCCCCATAATTCCCCAGGCTCCCGGGCTGCTTGTTTCCGCCCGAGAGGCTTCTGGGGGAGGTTATAAAAAGGAAGAGGAGAGACCGCCTCTTCCTCTTCTGATGCCGCTTCTGACTGGGTGTCCTCTTGTGACTGATCTTCCTCTGCTGACTGAGCTGGTCACGCGGAGACTTGTTCCTGAGGAGACACCTGTGCGGACCGGAGCTGAAGGCCTGAAGCCTGGGCCTTGCGGCAGGTGGAGAGAGACTCTCATCCCTCAGAGTCAGCAGCAGCGGAGCGGAGACTCTTCCCTACAGTCGGTCGGTCGGAGCTGAGGACCGGAGCGCAGGGGCTGTGACGAGGAGACCGGACGCCGCCATTAGAGGAACCGGAGCTGAGGACGGTACCCCAGGATTGGTGAGAGAGCTGAAAGGCTCATCCTGCATTACTATACACACTTTTATGCCTATTGAACTGCCAAGGCACAATTTACCTCAGAGCAGCAATGTTACTTTCTGTGGATTACAAATACACCATTTAAAGCTACATGTGCACCACCTCTACAGATTTATTGCCGGTGAAGAACACTGTATTTGTACAAGGACTGAGCTCTATTACTAGGGATCAGGCCTGGTCCGTTAGGTAGGCGCAGATAGATTTATTGCACCTCAGGGGTGCATAGCAGACGGTCGCTACACTTGGCGCTCCGTTCCCACTTGCTAGGTTGATACATATGTGTGTACATGTTAAAGTGCATATTGCAGGGACCTGCTAAAGTATTATAAGTCATATGTTTAAATGCATGTTACTATTTCTTTTCCTTACTGCCAAAGTAAAGCCAGTTATTCTTATCTCAGCAGTCTGCTTGTGAGTTCATACCCATTACACTTAGAGTATAAGTGATATTTATATGTGCATAGATACATACCCCTTTACTAACTGTGCCAGAGCGGGTAGAGCAAATTGCCGGGGGTTGGTGGGGCTGTACTCAGGGACCCAAAACAAACCAGCGGCTCTCTTAACTGGGGGTAGCGCTACATGTAGTTACAGTCACCGATCGCCACGATGCACGCCCCCACGGGTGCGCTGCGGCATGTTATCCTGAAAGACGTCATATGACGCCCAGTCAGTAGAACGAAACCACCGCCCGGCCGTTATTCTGCTATAGGCCGGGTGGGAAGTGGTTAACAAGGGGGCCCCCAGATACTGGCCCCCTCCTTAAAAAACAGCTATATACAGTGTAAAAAAAAAAAATAAAAAAAAATGCAAATCGCTGCAAAAATCGCAGTAAAAACACGGTACTTGCATTTTGGATGCAGGTCCATTGAAATCTATTACATGCAAAACGCTGCATTTTGCAGGAAAAAAAGTCCCTGACCCTTTCCAAAAACGCAGGAGGCACAAAAATGCATTGACGTGAATATGTTCCATAGGAACTTACGTTAAAAAATGTCCCTGCATTTCTGCAAAATGCATTAAAAAAAAAAAACGCATTAGTGTGAATAGAGCCGGAGGGTTCTGAGTAATTTTCAAGCAAAAAACATGTAGGAGAGGAAAGTGTCAGAACTCGGCTTGGGAGGAAATGTGCTATAGAACCTGTTCTACAGTCAACTATTTACTATCAGGATGAGCTTGGCTTCACCCAGTTCAGACCATTGCACCCTCTGCTCATTTATTTATAGTAAATAAGCTGACCGATGGGTTTTCTTGTTTACCCACAGTAAGCAGTCTGATGATTCTATTCATCTTTAAACATGCACAGGATAAAAAAGCAGCTGTCTGCAAGTAAAGCAAACAAGTCTTGCTTCAGAAACTTCCATTAATTAGGTCAAAGGTTCCAGAACAAGGTGTAACGGTCGAATCCTCCTGGTGTAGGTATATAGTACTATTTGTTTTTAACCACATGGGAGGGGTACCAACGTAGTCTACTAGTATGGTTGTTAAACTCAAGGCAGTCTATGTATAAAATGTTCGCTGTGCCGAGGTCTTTAGCATTTGCACACACAACAAATTACCACTGTATATTCTGTAATCTCCTATGATCATCAGCTCCATCTAGTGGCCATACGTATGCAATATTTTTCTGAAAGACCTCAGCAATAAAAAATAATACCGCATTAGAAGTAACTACTCATTGTTAATAAATAATGGGAACCATAAATACTGTTATTATAATTCTTTATAGTTAATTAGGGCCGAAACAACTAATCGATTAAAATCGAATACGAATCGATTATTAAAATAGTTGTCAAATATATTCATAAATCGATTAAAATCGGCCAGCATACAGAATGCATTATTTGTTTACATACAGTTGTGCTCATAAGATAGCTCCCAACTGTCCCAGGTTTGGAGGGACTGTCCCTGATATGGAGCAATGTCCCTCTGTCCCTCTTTCCCCCTCATTTGTCCCTCATTTTGGTCTGATCCATATAGTGGTCTATAAAATGCACTTTTTATCCATCAAAAACAGTTTCCAAGAGCTAAACCTTTCATCTGATTTCTAAATTGCTGCATTTGTAAATTTCAAAAGCCAATAAAAGGAATAATAGAGGTAAATAAAAAAAAAAAGCCCTTGTGGGTTTAACCACTTGACCACTGGGCACTTAAACCCCCTTCCTAACCAGACCAATTTTCAGCTTTCGGTGCTCTCACACTTTGAATGACAATTACTGAGTCATGCAACAACTGTGCCCAAATGAATTTTGTGTCCTTTTTTTCATACAAATAGAGCTTTCTTTTGGTGGTATTTAATCACCGCTGGGTTTTTTAATTTTTGCGCTATAAATCAAAATATACTGAAAATTCTGTAAAAAAATAAATAAATAAGAATTATTTGTTTCTATTAAAATTTATTGGCAAGTATTGGCAAGTATTGGCAGAGTATTGGTGAGTACTGGCAGAGTATTGCAGTGTTGCACAGTATTGCACAGTGGTGGCAGAGCGTTGCACAGTGGTGGCAGAGCGTTGCACAGTGGGGGCAGGGTATTGCACAGTGGTTGCAGAGTTGCAGAGCGTTGCACAGTGGGGGCAGAGCGTTGCACAGTGGGGGCAGAGCGTTGCTGTCACTGACCAGCGCTGTGGGCACTACACATACAGCCCACAGCGCTGGTCCCATCTCCCCCCCCTTTCCGCTTCTCCCCTCTCACTGTACCGATCGGTACAGAGAGGGGAGGGAGGAACCGGCGTCATGACGTGACGCCGGTTTGTGTACATGTGATCTCTGCGTCATTTATCAGCGGCCGTTTACCGTGATCCGTGATGCCGAGGACCCGGCGGTCACGGATGTTCCCGAGTGCGCGCGGGAGCAAGTTTCTGGGAGGAAGTCCGTAGGACGTCCACCCAGGATAAGCCGACCGCGCTGTAGCCGTCTTTCGGCTATGGCCCGGTCGGCATGTGGTTAACTAATGTTTTATTTTTGGCAATTTCTCCTTTAAGGGGGTGTGTCCTATGCCTACATACTTTGACTAGTAGGTGTCCCTCATTCCCATCTCAAAAAGTTGAGAGGCATGCTCATAAGTTTACATACCCTGGCAGAATTTATGATTTCTTGGCCATTTTTCAGAGAATATGAATAACACAAAAACATTTCTTTCACTCATGGTTAGTGTTTGGCTGAAGCCATTTATTTATAAATCAAATGTTTTTACTCTTTTTAAATCATAATGGCAACAGAAACGACCCAAATGACCCTGATCAAAAGTTTACATACCCCGGTGATTTTGGCCTGATAACATGCACACAAGTTGACACAAAGGGGGTTGAATGGCTATTAACCACTTCAATACCCGCCTATAGTAATATGACGCCCACAAGGTGGATCTCCCATCCTGGGTGGGCGTCATAGGACGTCCTCCTATCCCCGGCCGTCAATGAGTTTCTGGACTCCTGACAGACCCTTCCATCTTTCATCCAGTGCTGCACTGACGTTTCTGGATTCTGAGTCATGGGGAAAGCAAAAGAATTGTCAAAGGATCTGCGGGAAAAGGTAGTTGAACTGTATAAAACAGGGAAGGGATATACAAATATATCCAAGGAATTGAGAATGCCAATCAGCAGTGTTGAAACTCTAATCAAGAAGTGGAAAATGAGGGGTTCTGTTGAAACCAAACCACGGCCATGTAGACCAACTAAAATTTCAGCCACAACTGCCAGGAAAATTGTTGGAGATGCAAAGAAAACCCCACAAATAACTTCAGGTGAAATACAGGACTCTCTGAAAACATGTGGTGTGGCTGTTTCAAGATGCACAATAAGGAGGCACTTGAAGAAAGATGGGCTGTATGGTCGAGTCACCAGAAGAAAACCATTACTACGCAAATGCCACAAAGTATCCCACTTACAATACGCCAAACAGCACAGAGACGAGCCTCAAACCTTCTGCCACAAAGTCATTTGGAGTGATGAGACCAAAATTTAGCTTTTTGGCCACAACCATAAACACTACATTTGGAGAGGAGTCAACAAGGTCTATGATGAAAGGTACACCATCCCTACTGTGAAACACGGAGGTGGATCGCTGATGTTTTGGGGATGTGTGAGCTGCAAAGGCACAAGAAATTTGATCAAAATTGATAGCAAGATGAATGCAGTATGTTATCAAATACTGGAGGAACATTTGCATTCATCAGCCAGGAAGCTGCGCATGGGACGTACTTGGACATTCCAACATGACAATGATCCAAGTCGACCTGTCATTGGCTACAGCAGAATAAAGTGAAGGTTCTGGAGTGGCCGTCTCAGTCTCCTGACTTCAATATCATTGAGCCCCTCTGGGGAGATCTCAAACGTGCCGTTCATGGAAGATAGCCCAAGAATTTACAGGAACTGGAGGCTTTTTGCCAAGAGGAATGGGCAGCTTTACCACCTGAGAAGATAAAGAGCCCCATCCACAAACACCACAAAAGACTTCAAGCTGTCATTGATGGTAAAAGGGGGGACGGTATTAAGAACTGGGGTATGTAAACTTTTGATCAGGGTCATTTGGGTAGTTTCTGTTGTCATTATGATTTAAAAAAAAAAAAAGAGTAAATACAGTTGATTATAAATAAATGGCTTCAGCCAAATACCAACCATGAGTGAAAGAAAAGTTTTTGTGTTATCATTCATATTCCCTGAAAAATGACCACGAAATGATAAATTCTGCCAGGGTATGTAAACTTATGAGCACAACTGTATCAGAAGACACATTGCAGCACACATACAGCTCAGTACACCATCCACACATACCAATAAGTGTCTGTGTTTCGTCACATATGGCGACCCATCACATTTGGTTACCCGCTGTCCAGGTTCAAGCCCCACCATCCAAGTGGACATAGAGTTAGATTATAATTATGCCGAGCAAAGCAAGGCCGTGCCCGAAGCGTGGCGAGCGAAGCGAGCCCGCGAGGGGCCCTATGTTGGAACGCATATGGCGGCGTCGCGCATGCGCACTCCAGCGGGTAGCAAAATGTGATGGGTAGCCAAATGTGTGAATGTGTGAGGAGCAATGCCTCATGGGACATGTAGTCCCGGGCAGGAAGTGAGTGGTTTTGAAGGCAGAAGATTTTTACCTTGCTATAGGGGCACTTTGCAGCTTGCTATTGGGGCACTCTGAAGGCAGGAGGAGCGTGGCTGTTCTGTGCAAAACCATTACACAGAGCAGGTAAGTATAACATGTTGTTTAAAGTGGAAGTAAACCCCCCTATCGTTTTCAGCCAAGGGAGCTGCCATCTTTGCCTCTGTTTAATCTTCAACTGCCACAGTGCTGCACATGTGATCCGTTATGACACCAGCCATTGGATGGTTTGACTGTTTGGTTGAGAGCACAGCCAATGTGCAGTTAGCATTCCCGGCATGCCTTTTTTTTTTTTTAAGCTGTTAAATCGATGGGTTTACTTCCGCTTTAAAAAGAAAATCACTTTAACCACTTCAGCCCCGGACCAATTGGCAGCCAAAGGACCAGGCCCCTTTTTGCGATTCGGCACTGCTTTGCTTTAACTGACAATTGCGCGGTCGTGCGACGTGGCTCCAAAACAAAATTGGCGTCCTTTTTTTCCCACAAATAGAGCTTTCTTTTGGTGGTATTTGATCGCCCCTGTGGTTTTTATTTTTTTGCGCTATAAACAAAAATAGAGCGACAATTTTGAAAAAAATACAATATTTTTTGCTTTTTGCTATAATAAATATCCCCAAAAAATATATAAAAAAACGTTTTTTCCTCAGTTTAGGCCGATACGTATTCTTCTACATATTTTTGGTACAAAAGAAAAAAAAAAAATAATCGCAATTAGCGATCATTGATTGGTTTGCGCAAAAGTTATAGCGTTTACAAAATGGGGGATAGTTTTATAGCATTTTTTATTAATATTTTTTCTTTTACTAGTAATGGCGGCGATCAGCGATTTTTATTGTGACTGCGACATTATGGCGGACACATCGGACATTTTTGACACATTTTTGGGACCATTGTCATTTATACAGCAATCAGTGCTATTTAAATGCACTGATTCCTATGTAAATGACAGTGGCAGTGAAGGAGTTAACCACTAGGGGGCGGGGAGGAGTTAGTGTGACGTGCGTGTGTTTTTTTTTACAGTAGGGGGCGTGGCTGACGTCTGACATCACTGATCGGCGTTCCCGATGACAGGGAACAGCAGATCAGTGACAGGCAGTGTAGGAAGCGTGCAGAGAGGTTTACACAGACCTCTGCCCGTTCTTCAGCTCTGTGATCCGATCGTGGGACACCAGCGGCGATCGGGTCCGCTGGTCCCGCGACTAGGCAATTAAAGGGGACGTATATATACGTGCTTTTGCCTAGCCGTGCCATTCTGCCGACGTATATTTACAAGCGTTGGTTGGGAAGCGGTTAAAGAAAAAAAAAGTTTACAACCGCTTTGACCTACAGGTAAGCCTAGATTAAGGCTTACCTGTAGGTCCAAGAAATATCTCCTAAACCTACACGGTTTAGGAGATATTTGCAAAAGACTTAGTTAGACTTACCGGTGACGGTATTTCTAAGAGCCTTTCAGGACAACCCTGGAGAGAGCGCAGCTCCGCCCACTTTTCAGGAAACACATGCTTGACCTTTAAAACCCCTCCTCTTCCACCATGGCCTCAGTTATTGGGGACCTCCGGCATACTGGAAAACAAAGCACAGAGAACCACACAAAAAACCATGACAGATACTTGTATCCTTTTTTATGCATTCAGAAACACAAGGGAGGGAACTAGGGGTTGTCCTGAAAGGCTCTTAGAAATACCGTCACCGGTAAGTCTAACTAAGTCTTTCTCAAATCGCCTTTCAGGACAACCCTGGAGAGGATAACCGAGAAGCTTACCTAGGGTGGGACTACTGCCTGCAGTACCTTCCTGCCAAAGGCCTGATCTGCAGCTGACAGTAAGTCCAGCCTGTAGTGCCGAAGGAAGGTCGAGTAGCTTGACCACGTGGCCGCCTTACAGATCTGATCAGGCGTAGCACCGGCCCTTTCAGCCCAAGAAACTGCTGTTGCCCTTGTGGAGTGGGCAGCAATCCCCGCTGGGGGCACTTCCCCTTTGGCCTTGTAGGCCTCTGCAATAGCCCCCCTAAGCCACCTGCCCAAGGTGCTCTTCGAAGCCTTTTCCCCTTTGCGGGGTCCTGAGAAGATCACAAAGAGGGCATTAGACTTCCTGAACTCCTTAGTGACCAAAAGGAACTGCAGAAGACATCTCCTTACATCTAGCGTGTGGAACGCCTCCTCACCTGCGTTGGCAGGAGCTGTAGAGAAGGTAGGCAAAACAATTTGCTGGGAGCGATGAAACTTCGAGGAGACCTTGGGCAGGAACGCTGGGTCTGTTTGAAGAACCACTCTGTCTGGGAAGATTCTAAGGAAAGGTTCCGTAACTGCTAGAGCTTGCAGCTCACTAATACGTCTTGCTGACGTAATAGCCACCAAAAAAATAGTTTTCAAGACTAAATCTTTTAAACAAGACCCCTGTAGGGGTTCAAAAGGTGCCACCATAAGCCCCTGAAGGACAATGGATAAATCCCAACTAGGGAAAAAGGTAGGAGCCACTGGCCTATTTCGAGCCAGAGCTCTAAAAAATCTGGAAATTAAAGTCTCCCTGGACAGGGTTTTTTCAAAATCAACAGATAAAGCTGCTACCTGCGTTTTCAGGGTGCTAGCTGCTAATCCTTTTTCCATCCCCTCTTGGAGAAATTCCAGAACGGATACTACACTTTTGACCTGGAATCCCTTAGAGGTACAGTACGAATTAAATTTTTTCCAAACTTTAAAGTATATTGCCCTAGTCACCTCCTTTCTACTGGACAGGAGAGTCCTGACTACTCTATCGGACAGGCCTCTAGCTTTTAGGAGGTCTTTTTCAGAAGCCAGGCCGTTAGCTGAAGTCTGCCTACTTCTGGGTGAACCACCGTTCCCTGCAACAGCAGGTCCTCCCTGACTGGCAGCCTCCACGGAGGCTCCACTGCTAAGCCTAGGAGAGCCGAAAACCAGGGCCTTTTGGGCCAGTAGGGTGTGATCAGGATCATACCGATCCCCTCTTCCCTGAACTTCCTCAGTACCAACGGAATTAAAGGGAAGGGGGGAAAGGCATAGCACAGGTGGTAGTGCCATGGGTGAGCCAGGGCATCCAGACCCACGGCTCTGTCCTCCCTGTGCAGGGAAAAGAAACTGCGGACCTTGCAGTTCTGCCGATTGGCAAAAAGGTCTATTTGAGGAGACCCCCACACTTTGGTGATCATAAGAAAGACGTCTTGATTCAGAGCCCATTCTGCCTCCAACAGTCTTTTCCTGCTGAGCATGTCCGCGAAAAGGTTTAAGGAACCCTTCAGGTGGACTGCCGAGAGGGAGGCTACCCATGGTTCCGCCCAACTGAAAAGTTGCTCGGCTAGGACCATAAGAGAACTGCTCCTGGTTCCTCCCTGTCGCTGTACATAAGCCACTGCGGTCGTATTGTCCGAGAGGATCTGGACATGATGACCCCTCACTTCCTCTCGAAAAACTCGAAGGGCTAAGAGAATGGCCCTGAGCTCCCGCCAGTTTGACGATCTTCGCGACTCTGTTTTGGTCCAGGTCCCTTGTGTCGTCAAACCGTCCAGATGAGCCCCCCAACCCCAAGCACTCGCGTCTGTTGTGAGGCGCTTGTCCAACGGGAAGACCCACGGGAGACCTCTGGAAAGGTTGGTCGGACACCTCCACCACCATAGAGCCCTTTTTACTCTTACCGTGAGCCTGATTTGTTTCTCTAGAGAAACCTGATGCGACCAGGACTTCAGGATATTTGCCTGAAGAGGCCTGGCGTGAAACCGAGCCCAAGGTACTGCCGGTATTGCGGCTGTGAGAAGCCCCAGAACCTTCATGGCAGAACGAACTGAGATTGCACAATTCGTTTGGACCTGCTTCACTGCCGCCTGGACCTTTTCCCGCTTTGCCTGCGGGAGAAAAACTCTCTGGAGGACTGAGTTGATTACATAACCCAGGAAAGTTATTTCCTGACTTGGTACCAGGCTTGACTTCTCTAAGTTGAGGAGCCATCCCAGGCTTCTGAGGTGGATTTGAGCAACCTGCAAATTCACAGCTACCTGCTCCTTGGAGTCTGCAAAAAATAGAAGGTCGTCTAGATAGGGTACTACGGGAATACCCTTCAGCCTCAGGGGCTCCAGAGCTTCCGCCAAAATCTTCGTGAAGATCCTGGGGGAGGACGAGAGTCCGAAGGGCAGAGCCCTGAATTGCAGGTGCCAAACGGACTCCCCCAGATTGACTGCCAGCCGCAGAAATTGCTGGGAGGTCTGGGCAATTGGAATGTGTAGGTAAGCATCCCTTAGATCTAGGGATGCCAGGAAACAATTCGGCATTAACAATTTCGTTATCGAGTGGATGGTGTCCATACGAAAATGTTTGTACCGGATCGATCGGTTTAGGATCTTTAGATTTAAGATCAACCGAAATTTTCCTGAGGGTTTTCTGACTAGGAAAATGTGGGAGTAAAACCCCCGCCCTTGTTGATGTTTTGGGACCTCGACAACCACCTCTTGCTGTATCAGATCCTGCAGCAGGTTCGTCATGGCAGAGGCCTTGTCTTGATCCCTTGGGAGGGTCGTGACATAGAACCTGTTCGGAGGAGGTTCTAGAAACTCTAGGTTGTAGCCCTGGGCGACAATACTCCTCACGAATGGGCTCGGAGTCATCCTGTTCCATTGCGGAAGGAAAGCTGACAGCCTTCCTCCTACTGGAACCAGACCGTCATTTGCTTTTGGGTGTATGGTCGGAGGGAGCTCTAAACAGGACTCCTCCCCTACCTCTACCCCTCTGGGGAGCCCAACGGCTTCTGTTATCTTCCCTACTTTTTTGGGACTGCTGAACAGCACGAAAATTTTTCTTCGGTGCCTGTTTCTTCTTAGTAGGGAAGGCCTTCTTTTTATCAGCAGTTCTGTCCAAGATGGTTTCCAGATCTGGCCCAAAAAGCAGGTCCCCAGAAAAGGGAAGGCCACATAGCCTAATCTTTGAGGCCGTGTCACCCGACCAAGTCTTTAGCCAGACAGCACGACGGGCTGAATTAACTAAAGCAGAAGACCTAGCTGCCAACTTGATAGACTCGGCAGAGGCGTCGGCCATGTATTTTACTGCCTTCAGGATCAAAGGGAAAGATTCCAAGAGGTCTTTCTGAGATGTCCCTGCCTCAATATGACTCTTAAGTTTCTCCACCCAGCATTCTAGGTTCCTCGCTACTACCGTGGAAGCCATGGCTGGTTTGAGGCTAGCTGCCGCCGAATCCCATGCCTTTTTAAGCAGGCCATCAGCCCTCTTATCCATCGTGTCCTTGAGGACCCCCATGTCCTCAAATGCCAAATCAGTGCGGCGTGAGACCTGGGAGAAAGCGGCATCCACCCGCGGCTTTTTATTCCAAACCTCCGACTCTTTGTCGTCGAATGGGAAGCGCCGTTTAAGGGTTTTGGAGAGAAAAGGACCTCTCTCAGGGTCCTTCCACTCCCTTTTGACTGTGTCTGAAAGTACCCGATGGACCGGAAAAACCCTGGTTTTGGTGTCATCCAGGCCCTGATACATTCTGTCATGGACTGACAGTTGGACCTTTTCTTCCTGAATGTCTAAGGTAGTATATATACCTTTAAGTAGGTCATCTACTTCTTCTAGGGAAAGTTTGTACCTAGACCTACGGTCCTCATCCTCCTCTTCCCCCTCATCCTCTGAATCCCTGAGGGAAGGAAGAGTGCTTGTCCCCTCGTCCTCGGAATCCAGGATCTCCAGCTGTCTGGAGGTGGATTGTCTAGGACTTAGAGGTGGCTGCTGGCTAGTGCTCTGACCTGCTGGGTTCTGAGCCAACATGGTTTTTACAGAACTCAGGGAACTAGCAATCTCCTTAACAGAGGAGAAGAGGTCCCTGTACTGCTGGGAGGACTCTTCCTCCACCAGCTCCCTAATGCAAGCTTTGCAAAGGGCTTTTTGCCAAGATTCCCGCAATGGTACTTTGCACGAAGGGCATTTCTTCTGGCCTGGAGGGTTAGATCGTTTAGTTTTCCCCAAGACAGTCTCCTAAAAGAAACCAAAAAAGGAATGTCTTACTGCTACTGCAGAGGGCCCACTAAAACAAACAGTGCTCACACCGACCACCAACAGGGAGAAGGACAACACCCCACTGTGACAAACAAAGGGGAAAAGACACAGCCACCATAAACCCACAGGTCTGAGTGACAGTAACCTCAGAAACCTGAAGGGGCAGGCTCCCCTGAGGGAGGGAAATACAGTCACAAGGAAAAAACATAAGCCCATAAGGGTAAGAATCGAGAGCACCGTTGTGCCCCTCTTACCTGGGCCTGACCGGTGCTCGTGGTGCCTGCCTCCACCGACGCTGACGATCTCTCTTCCATCATGCAGAGAGCGCAGCGGGGACTGAATCTGACACAGCTGATTCTAAAACTCCCGGGCGTTGCGTCATTACGCTGGCCGGAAGCTTGCACACGGTCTAAGGACCCGCCCCCTAGCCCCTGCGTTGTCAGGCGACCGGAACCACTCGTCGCCCCGCCCAAACAGGAAGCCGCGTCACTGGCCGCCGCGTCATCCGCCCTCCAGAGGGGACCCGGAAGCCAACTCAGCGCCAGCGCGCGAGATTCAAACTCGGGCTCCCGGGTCCAAGACGCCTCGACCTCCTGCTCGGCCATGCTCCCCTAAGCTGGACAAGGCTGGGGACTCCGGAACACCCTCCGAACGTACCAGGAAGGTGCTGGGATGGTCGTTTTGCCGCGAATCGCACCTCACCGAGGTAAGGCCTTTCAGCTCCCCCTGGAGAGATCGCAGCCCTGCTGGTTCCCACAAGTGCTTCCACATGGCGGAGGAAACACAAATAACTGAGGCCATGGTGGAAGAGGAGGGGTTTTAAAGGTCAAGCATGTGTTTCCTGAAAAGTGGGCGGAGCTGCGCTCTCTCCAGGGTTGTCCTGAAAGGCGATTTGAGAAAATACAGGCACCGCTGTCTACGGCACATGCACCGTAGACAGTGGCGCGCAGGCGCACTGAGTGCGCTGCTAACGGCGATATGCCGTAAGTGGCGGCTCCCGTGTGCATGCGCGGGAGTAAAGTCATCGCAGCTCCGGCGAATGACAGCGCCGGAGCTGCGAGACCCACAAAGAAGATGGAGGCTCCGTACACAAGGGGACATCATCAGTGACTTCGCAGGCTCCTGTGTCAGGTAAGTGACACATAATGGGCTACTATGAGATGCATAGTAGTCCATTATGCTTTACCTTTGCAGAGAAACAAAGAGGAAGTAACACCCATCAGGGGTTACTTCCTCTTTAAAGTAGTGGATGTGTGTGGATTATTTTTGGAGAATATGGTTTAGTGTCACTTTAAACACAGTCACACAATTTAATAGCAGCCCTATAGCCATTATCCAATAGGACTTGTGCTGCAACATATTCTTTTGGCAGTCACACATCTGTAAACTGACTTTTGTTTGCCCTATAAAAGGTCACTGCACACCTTTGCCCTACTTATGCCATGCACCCAGTTGGGTTGGGATTATGTATTCCCAAGGGAAGCCTGCTCACCATAGATGACATTAACCTGCCGGGCCAGGTCGGGCTCGGTCTGCATGTCAGAACCAACATCTAATCCCACTTCAAAGGCAGGCGAAGTACGGTTTATATCTGCAGAGCGGGGAGCTTTGCTACTTATTTTCTTTTGGGGCTTTTAATTGGGAACATGACATCACTTCGGTCATAATAAGCAGAACGCAGCTCGAAAATTCCTCCTAAGCACTTTCCTACCATCAAAGGCGAGTTGCTGTTTTTTTTTCTTCTTCTTCTTTTTAAAAGCTCTAATTAAAATGTATTTTGGGAAGCACTTTGCAATCCATTTTCCTCTACGAGCCAGACGGTACAATGGGGTAGAATTGTCCGTCCAGCATGGAGCGCCATTGAAGATTCCTCAGATGTGTCCAGACATTCGAAAGTGAAAAAAATATATATATTTATTCTTGGCTTGTTCACACCAGATACGGACAGGAAGGGGTTAAACTTAGAACATTTCTCGCCATAAATAAGAATACACCGGCTCTCGAGCTCCCTCACCTGACCTATCGCCTCAGCAGCCCGCCGGATCACACGGCCTTGTGCGTCAAACACTGTGGGGGTAATTATGTCCAGAGCACTTTTTGCGACGCAGTGCCGTAACAAACAATTGCGCGGTCGTGCGACGTTGCACCCAAACAAAATTGATGTTCTTTTTTTTCCCACAATTTGATCATCTCTGCAATTTTTTTTTTTGCGCTATAAAAAAGAAAAATAAAAAAAAATGTCTGCTATAATAAATATCCCCCCCCAAAATAAAAAATAAAATTATATATATATATATATATATATATATATATATATATATATATATATATATATATATATATATATATATATATATATATATATATATATATATATATATATATACACATATATATATATATACACACACACACACACACACACACACATATATATATACACACACACAATTTTTTTTTTCCTCAGTTTAGGTCGATATATATTGTTCTACATATTTTTGGCAAAAATTAAAAAATAAAATAATCGCAATATTGTGCCCGGTATTGAAGTGGTTAAAAAATGCAGAACATTTATAAAAATATTCATTCCCCAAATCTCATATGTGATCGTGTAAGCGGAACGAAATGGCACTGTATTTTTTTCGAAGAGAAAAATGTCTATATCTTCTGCTCCATCTAGTGGCCAAAATGAAGTATAGTTTTCTGAAATGCTGCAGCCACTGATCAATGTATTCTATTCCCACTGCCAGAATATAATGACCAGTGATGTAAGTAACTGAGTTCAAATAAACTGAGTTACTTAACGCAGTTACTTTAGAGGGTAACGAGTAATCTAACTGATTACTTTTCCCCTCATGGTAACTCAGTTCCCATTACTTTGGCTTAGTTACCCCAATTACATCTACCGCCACTAGATGGCAGTAGTGTAATTCCGGTGTCCTGCCGAAAAAGTTCCCCTGCCGGATAAGGACCCCCCTGTACTGCGTAGGCACAGCGCTTGCGCAGTACGAAGGACTACGGAGCTTCCGAAAATTACTGAATCTAAACAGCTCTGAGTAAACTCTACACCGCGCAGGCGCAGTTAACATGTAATTGTACGAGGCGATGCCGCACGCTCCCGATGCTCGTGCTACTCTGCAAGGGGCGTCTATCGTGTAACTAAGGGGCGGGTCTAGTATTACTGTAACCAAGGGGCGCATTTATTATTATTGTTATATATCGAGCTCTGCCCATTAATTTAACATTCGCCCTCTTCTGTAGCCATCCGCCCCTTACACGATATAATACTAATAGACCCGCCCCTTGCTTACACGCTATAACAGATCTGCCCCTTGGTTAGAGTAATAATAGAGCAGCCCCTTGGTTACACGATATATAACAATAATAATAAATGCGCCCCTTGGTTACAGTAATACTAAACCCGCCCCTTAGTTACACGTATAGAATATTGGAAAAAAAAAGTCAGTTACTTTGCTGCGTAACTAATTACTTTTCCAATGTAGTAACTGAGTTACTAAAGCAATTACTTTTTGGGAGAAGTAATTTGTAATTTAACTAATTACTTTTTAAAAGTAAGATGACCAACACTGATAATGACATTGTTTAGGTTTGTCCTCACGTTACATCATCTAGTCAAATCTAAAAAGGTGATTGTATAGTGTGTGGACAGACACAATGCTATGGATGAGGAACTTTTCAGGACTAGTGCACCTGACTGCTACAGAGGTGCACATAGTATGTCATTCTGTGGGAAAATTCAACAAACTGCTCTTCTCTTTCTCTGGTTTGCTAGGTCTAATGTTTATAAAGCTCCCCTGGTTGAGTAAGACTTAAAGTGGTGTTGCCACCAAAAAAAAAAAAATTTGGCTTAAAAATCATAAAAAAAAATAAATAAAAAATAATAATTGGAAAAAAATTTTTTTTTTTACTCACCTCTAAATGCCTGTTGCAAGGGGGTCCCTCGTAGTCTGCCACCTTCATTGCCCGGGCAATGACATCACTTCCCCTAGGCGCTGCACAGTCATCTGGGACCTGTCATGTGTCCCAGATGAGTGAGCGTCGAATTACGGCGCCACTCGCGCAAGCGCAGTGGGTGCCCGGCTGTGAAGCCACAGCCGGGTGCCCACATTAAGAATGCCGGCGCCACGAGCAGAGCGGGGAACGAGGGGGGTCTCGTTCCCCCGCATCGCTGGACTCCGGGACAGGTAAGTGTCCGAATATTAAAAGTCAGCAGCTGCAGTTTTTGTAGCTGCTGACTTTTATTTTTTTTTTTTTTTCGTGGGCCCTCCTTATTTAAGCACTTCAGCCCCGGACCAATTGGCAGCCAAAGGACCAGGCCCCTTTTTGCGATTCGGCACTGCGTCGCTTTAACTGACAATTGCGCGGTCGTGCGACGTGGCTCCATAACAAAATTGGCATCCTTTTTTTCCCACAAATAGAGCTTTCTTTTGGTGGCATTTGATCGCCCCTGCGGTTTTTATTTTTTGCGCTATAAACAAAAATAGAGCGACAATTTTGAAAAAAATGCAATATTTTTTGCTTTTTGCTATAATAAATATCCCCAAAAAATATATAAAAAAAAATTTTGTTCCTCAGTTTAGGCCGATACGTATTCTTCTACATATTTTTGGTAAAAAAAAAAAAAAAAAAAATAAAAAAAATCGCAATTAGCGATTATTGATTGGTTTGCGCAAAAGTTATAGCGTTTACAAAATAGGGGATAGTTTTATAGCATTGTTATTAATATTTTTTTTTTTACTAGTAATGGCGGCGATCAGCGATTTTTATTGTGACTGCGACATTATGGCGGACACATCGGACATTTTTGACACATTTTTGGGACCATTGTCATTTATACAGCAATCAATGCTATTTAAATGCATTGATTCCTGTATAAATGACAGTTGTAGTGAAAGAGTTAACCACTAGGGGGAGGGGAGGGGTTATGGGCTCTGACGTGTGTGTGTTTTTTTTTTACATTAGGGGGCGGGGCTGACGTCTGACGTCATTGATCAGCTTTCCCGATGACAGGGAACAGCCGATCAATGACAGGCAGAGTAGGAAGCGCGGGGAGAGGTTTGTTTACACAAACCTCTGCCCGTTCTTCAGCTCCGTAACCCGATCGCGGGACACCAGCGGCGATCGGGTCCGCTGGTCCCGCGGCCGGGGTCACGGAGCTCCCGACCGGGTCGCGCCCGTGCCGTTCTGCTGACGTATATATGCAGTGGGCGGTCGGGAAGCGGTTAAGCTGGATACACACTATACAATTTTCCTTTAGATTTACCAAAACCATATAATATGAGGTCAAACCTAAACACTTGCATACGAATTGAAATCAGGCCGGCCCTTACCCTACATAGTTGAAGGTAAATCTAAAAGGAAATCAAAAACAAAAAGTTGTATAGTGTGTATCCAGCGTTTTTCAAGCATTTTATTGCATGTTTTTGTGCTATTGCATGTTTTACAGCTTTTTAACCACTTCAGCCCCGGAAAGATTTGGCTGCTCAATGAACAGGCCATTTTTTTTTGAGATTCCGCACTGCGTCGCTTTAACTGACAATCGCGCGGTCGTGCGACGTTGTACCCAAACAAAATTGACGTCCTTATTTTCCCCACAAATAGAGCTTGCTTTTGGTGGTATTTGATCACCTCTGCGGTTTTTATTTTTTGCGCTATAAACAAAAAAAAGGAGCGATAATTTTGAAAAGAAATATTTTTTACTTTTTGCTATAATAAATATCCCCCAAAAATATATATAAAAAAAAACAATTTTTTTCCTCAGTTTAGGCGGATATGTATTCTTCTACATATTTTTGGTAAAAAAAAAAAAAAAAAAGTAGCAATAAGCGTATATTGCTTGGCTTGCACAAAAGTTATAGCGTCTACAATATAGGTGATAGTTTTATGGCATTTTTATTAATAATTTTTTTTTTTAGTAATGGCGGTGATCTGTAATTTTTATCATGACTGCGACATTATGTCGGACAATTTTGACACTATTTTGGGACCATTGTCATTTATATAGCGATCAGTGCTATAAAAATACACTGATTACTGTGTAAATTACACTGGCAGGGAAGGGGTTAAGCACTAGTGGGCGATGAAGGGGTTAAGTATGTCCTAGGGAGTGATTTCTAACTGTGGGGGAGGGGGGGGGGGTGTGGGCTACCACTGACATGACAGAGATCACTGCAGGGAGCAGTGATCTCTGTCATTACACAAGGCAGAACGGGGAAATGCCTTGTTTACATAGGCATCTCCCTGTTCTTCCTCTCCGCACATCGTGTTCCCGAGACCCACGGGCACACTCCCCCGTTGTGCGGTGGGCGTGGGCGCCTTAAAGGCAGCAAATTTAAAGGGATGTACCTGTACGCCCATTTGCCTGCCTGTGCCATTCTGCCGACGTACTTCTGTGTGTGCAGGTTGGCAAGCGTTTAAAGTGTAAGTTCACCTTCACAGAAAAAAAATTAATAAAAAATATGCCAAAGCAATGCAAAAAGACTAAGTTCACCTTTACAGAAAAACCTGTAAGGTGAAATTACACCGGGCCCTGCTAACCTGGAGTCCGGCGATCCTCCTCACTGACAGCTCGTATCACCAATGAACAGGTTCGGGAGATTTAACCACCTGATTACTGGGCACTTAAACCCCCCTCGTGACCAGACCAATTTTCAGCTTTTGGCGCTGACGCACTTTGAATGACAATTGCGCGGTCATACAACGCTGTACCCAAATGAAATTTTCATCATTTTTTTCCCCACAAATAGAGCTTTCTTTTGGTGGTATTTAATCACAGCTGGGTTTTTATTTTTTGCTAAACAAACAAAAAAAGATGGAAAAAAAATAAAAATCATGTTTAATAGTTTGTTATAAAATTTTGCAAACAGGTAATTTTTCTGCTTCATTGATATGCGCTGATGAGGCGGCACAGGTGGGCACTGATAGGCTGCACTGGTGGGGACAGATAAGTCGGTACTGATGGGGACAGCAAAGATAGCACTGATGGGTGGCACTGATGGGTGGCACTGATGGGTGGCACTGATGAGCACTGGTAGGTGATACTGATGAGCACTGGTAGGTGACACTGATGAGCACTGGTAGGTGACACTGATGAGCACTGGTAGGTGACACTGATGAGCACTGGTAGGTGACACTGATGAGCACTGGTAGGTGACACTGATGTGCAGCACTGGTACTGTGGGCACTGACAGATGGCACTTTAATTAGGCAAAGGTGGGCACCATGGATTGGGCACATTGCAGTGAGAGAGACTGATGTCCCTCTCACTGCTGCCGGTGATCAGCTTTCTTTTTTTTTCTCCTCGCGCTGTCGCGCTGAGGAAAAAAAGCCGATCACCGGCTCTGTTATTATCACATGATCAGCTGTCATTGGCTGACAGCTGATCACGTGGTAAGGGGTGGGGATCGACCCCTTACTCGGATCTGTGATCCAGCGAGTCTCACAGACTAGCTGATCACAGAGCGTGCCGCACGCGCCCTTCAGATCCGCGCTGTAGCCATCATTCGGCTATAGCGCGGATCTCAGGTAGTTAAAATCCCCCGCAGCTTTCTCTCCTCTTCGCCCGTGGTGACAGGAGAGGCTACGCGGGTTCCAATTAGTAGGCCCCGCCCATGTAACGGCGCTGACCAATTATAATGCTTGTAAACATTTTGGAGATTAGGCTGAGATTAGGGGCTTTCTAAGCCCCGGACCGGTGAGGTGGCGACCCGATGTGTGAGTGCGGGTGATCGCTGCGCTCCAGGTCAACGGGACTGGGGGGAGGGGGTCCTGTGCAAGTTCACCTTACAGATCTTTCTGTAAATGTGAACTTACCCTTTAAAGTCTTTTTGCATTGCTTTGGCATTTTTTCTATTAGCCAATAGAGAAAAATATAATCTGTTTCATCATATGATGCTATGTTTTCCAGCTTTTTCATGTGCTTCCTCTTTTTCTTTCAGATGTTTATTTTTATTTAGTTCGGAGTTAGGGCTAGAGGTTCGGAGTTAGGGCTAGAGGTTCGGAGTTGGGGGTTAGAGGTTCGGAGTTAGGGCTAGAGGTTCGGAGTTAGGGCTAGAGGTTCGGAGTTAGGGCTAGAGGTTCGGAGTTAGGGCTAGAGGTTCGGAGTTAGGGCTAGAGGTTCGGAGTTAGGGCTAGAGGTTCGGAGTTGGGGGTTAGAGGTTCGGAGTTAGGGCTAGAGGTTCGGAGTTAGGGCTAGAGGTTCGGAGTTAGGGCTAGAGGTTCGGAGTTAGGGCTAGAGGTTCGGAGTTAGGGCTAGAGGTTCGGAGTTAGGGCTAGAGGTTCGGAGTTAGGGCTAGAGGTTCGGAGTTGGGGGTTAGAGGTTCGGAGTTAGGAGTTATGTGCTAGGGTTTAGGGTTAGAGTTAGGGCTAGGATTAGAGGTTGGGGTTAGAGTTAAAGTTAACTCCATCCCTTAACTCTAATGCCCCGTACACACGATCGGACTTTCTGCCAACAAAACTGTGGATTTTTGTTCGAAGGGCGTTGGCTCAAACTTGTCTTGCATACACACGGTCACTCAAATGTTGGCCAACAATTACGAACGTGGGAACGCGGTGACGTACAATACGTACGACGAGCCGAGAAAAAGTTCAATAGCCAGTGCGGCTCTTCTGCTTGATTCCGTGCATGCGTGGACTTTTGTGCCACGGACTTGTGTACACACGATCGGAATTTCTGACAACAAAGTGAAGTTGGCGGAAAATTTGAGAACCTGCTAGCAAACATTTGTGGGCAGAAATTCCGACAGCAAATGTCTGATGGAGCGTACACACGGTCAGACTTTTTGACAACATGCTCACATTGAACATATACCGACGGAAAGTCCGACCGTGTGTATGCGGCATTACAATAAATAAACATCAGGGTTGGGGTTAGAGTAATGCCGCGTACACACGACCGGACTTTGACAGCAAAGGTCCGACGGAACGAATCTGTCGGACAATTCGATCGTGTGTGGGCTCCATCGGACTTTTACTGTTGAAAATTCTGATGGACTTTAGAAATAGAACATGTTTTAAATTTTCCCGCCGGAACTCCGCCGGCCCCAGTTCCTATTGAAAAATCCGCTCGTCTGTGTGCTAGTCCGACGGACAAACAACAACGCTAGGGCAGCTATTGGCTACTGGCTATGAACTTCCCTATTCTAGTCCGGTCGTACGTCACCACGTTCGAATCAGTCAGAATTTAGTGTGATTGTGTGTGGCCAAGTCCGTTCATTCGAAAAGTCAGTCGGAACTCCGTCAAAAGTCTGTCGGACCTAGTCCGTCGAAAAGTCCGCTTGTGTGTACGCGGCATTAGGGCTAGGATTAGAGGTTGGGGTTAGAGTTAGGGTTAACTCCATCCCCTAACTAACAATAAATAAACACCATGGTTAAGGTTAGAGTTAGGGGTTAGGGTTAAGTGCTAGGGTTAAACCTAACCCATAACAATAAATAAACAAAATAATAATACATAAATAAACACCAGGGTTAGGGTTATGCCACGTACACACGATCGGAATTCTCGTCGGAAAAGACTCTGACGTTTTTTTTGACGGAATTCCGCTCAAGCTGTGTTGCCTACACATGATCACACCAAATTCCGACGGTCAATAACACAGCGGCATAAAACACGTTCGACAGCACTATAAAAGGGAAGCTTAATGCTTCCGAGCATGCGTCAAATTGTTTCCGAGCATGCGTCGGAATTTTGCGTGTCGGAATTGCATACACACGATCAGAAAATCCGATAGAAAGGTTTTCCGTCGGAAAAATTGAGAAAGGGTTCTCAATTCAAAGTCCGTCGGAAATTCCGACAGAAAAAGACCATTGGGCATACACACGGTCGGAAAATCCAATGAAAAGCTCCCATCGGACTGTTTCCATCGGAAATTCCGACCGTGTGTACGCAGCATTAGAGGTTAGGGTTAAGTGCAAGGGGTTAGGGGTAAGAGCTAGGATTAGAGGTTGGGGTTAGAGTTTACCCTAACAATAAAGAAACATAATATTAATAATAATAAACACCAGGGTTAGGGGTTAATTCATACATTTATGGGAATTTGTTTATTCATTTTTATTTATTATTATTTTTTTTTATTTGTTGTTTATGCATTATTATTATTTAGTCTCATTTATTCCTGGCATTTGAGCAGAAAAACGTGCCAAAATCATTCAAAAACTCAAAAAAAATAAAATTTCAGTGCATTTCTATAAAAAAAAAAAAAAAACGGTTCAAAAACACATCAATGTGCCCTAATCGAGCTACAAAAGAAGCTCCAAAACTTTTTGGGCTTCAGGCAACAGAGTTCAGATGTGAACCAATTCCATTGAGATGCATTGAATTTCCCTCCACGAGCATTTTGTAGCTTCGAGCTACAAAAACACTCAGGAGTGAATGGAGAACCTCCACCTACAGGCGCAACCGAGCCGTCACGTGTAGGACGTAGTCACGTGTAGGGCATAGTCGCGTGTAGGGCGTAGTCGCATGTAGGGTGTAGTCACCTGTTAGTTCACCTTTCCATTTTCTGCAAAAAAGGTGAATTTTCACTTTAATATCACTATAACACAGCCATATCACACATTAGACAGTAAAAAGGAATTATGACATACACCCACCGGCCACTATTAGGTACACCTGTTCAATTGCTTGGCAACATAAATTGCTAATCAGCCAATCACATGACAGCAACTTAAAGAGGAAGTAAAGCCTCTTAAAAAAAAAAAAAAAAAAAAAAAAAGACACCCTGCAAGGCAAAGGCATAATGAGCTAGTATGCATAGCATACTAGCTCATTATAAATGACTTACCTGAAAACGAAGCCCCCGAAGCGGTCCTCATCTAACCCGGAGTGACTTCCGGGCCTCGCCGCTCCATCGCTGTCATTCGCTGAAGCTGCGATGACGTCACTCCCGCGCATGCGCAGGAAAGCGGCATATCGCCGTGAACCCGGCATGCGCGGTGCGCCTGCGCGCCGCTGTCTAGGGCGCATGCGCCGTAGACAGCGATGCCTTTTCTTTTCTAAATATCTCCTAAACCGTGTCGGTTTAGGAGATATTTATTGGACCTACAGGTAAGCCTTAATCTAGGCTTACCTGTAGGTCAAAGTGGTTTGTAAGGGTTTACAACCACTTTAACGCATTTGGGCATCTAGGACGTGGTAAAGAGGGGTTGCTGAAGTTCAAACTGAGCATCAGAATGGGGAAGAAAGGGGATTTAAGTGACTTTGAACGTGGCATGGTTGTTGGTGCCAGACGGGCTGGTCTGAGTATTTAACCACTTCGCATCCGGAGGCCGTCATATGACGGCCTCTACTTTGCGGGGGTATATCTGAATGACGGGTGTAGCTACAGACATCATTCAGATATTGCCGTTTTCAGCCGGCGATTCCCTGCACCATAAGAACGATCATAGCGGCTGTTCCACCGCTTGATCGTTCTTATGGGCGGCGGGAGGGGACGCCCCCCCCTCCCGCCGCCCTCCGGTGCTTCTACCGACTCACCACTTCCATCGGTGAGTCGGACACAGGATCCGCCGGCCCCCGGATGATGACCATAGAGATTTCCAGCGGACCAGATGGTCGCCGGAGTCTCTATGATCGTTCGGAGGCCGGGCGCCATGTTATGACGTCACGCACGGCCTCTGCATTCAAATAACGGCGCCGCCTCCGCTGGGAAGCGGTGATCGTTTTTTTTATTGTAGGCTTCCCAGCCTAGAGGTGAGATGTGGGGTCTTATTGACCCCCATATCTCACTGTAAATAGGTCCGATCGTGCCATATTCCTATTACAAGGGATGTTTACATTCCTTGTAATAGGAATAAAAGTAATCAATTTTTTTTTTTTTTTTTTTTAAACTGTCAAACTCAAAAAATAAAAGTCAAATTAACAATAATAAAAAAAAAAATATTTTTTAAAGCGCCCCTGTCCCCGTGAGCTTGTACGCAGAAGTGAACGCATACGTAAGCCCCGCCCACATATGAAAACGGTGTTCAAACCACACATGTGAGGTATCGCCGCGAACGTTAGACCGAGAGCAATAATTCTAGCCCTAGACCTCCTCTGTAACTCAAAACATGTAACCAGTAAAAAAATGTAAAGTGTCGCCTATGGGGATTTTTAAATACCAAAGTTTGTCGCCATTCCACGAGCGCGTGCAATTTTGAAGCGTGACATGTTGGGTATCTCTATACTCGGCTTATCTTCAACCTTTACATTATGCAAAAAAAATTGGGCTAACTTCACTGTTTTGTTTTTTTTTAAGCATGAAATAGTTTTTTTTCTGAAAAAAACGTGTTCAAAAAATTGCTGCGCAAATACCGTGCGAGATAAAAAGTTGCAATGACCGTCATTGTATTCTCTAGGGTCTTTGCTAAAAAAACATATATAATGTTTGGGGGTTCTATGTAATTTTCGAGCAAAAAAATTATGAATTTTACATGTAGGAGAGAAATGTCAGAATTGGCCTGGATGCGAAGTGGTTAAAAAACTGCTGATCTACTGGGATTTTCACACAAAACTATCTCTCAGTTTTACAGAGAATGGTCCCAAAAAGAGAAAATATCCAGTGAGCGGCAGTTGTGTGGAGGAAAATGCCTTGTTGATGTGAGAAATAATCTATGTTTTATGAAGTCACGCTATAAGTACCATTGATGACTTTACATGATAGGACTGGAGCGCAGGAGACCTTTAGAATCAGCCATTGATGTCCTTATTACAGTCAGGGTATTGTGAACGCTTGTTGCCCCTTGGTGGGGGAGTTTTTCTGGTGAGTGCGGCATATAATCCAGTGCATCTACAATCCTAATGAGTGAACACATTTCATGAAACGCGTAGAGTATACAATTTTGGGATGCCGAGACAGTTCGGCTTATACTCCAAACATTCAACATGCAATTATATGTCTATGTATATGACTAAGTTATGTCTATTTGGTAAATGTGTATTTATTTTTTACCAAGTTATTGTATAAGGTTGTGTTTAACCGCTTCCCGACCGCCTCACGCAGATATACTGCGGCAAAATGGCACGGGCAGGCAAAATCACGTATATATACGTGGCCCTTTAATTACCTGGCCGTGGGGCGCGCTCGCGACCCGTCGGGAGCTCCGTGACCCCGGCCGCGGGACCAGCGGACCCGATCGCCGCTGGTGTCCCGCGATCGGGTCACAGAGCTGAAGAACGGGGAGAGGTCTGTGTAAACAAACCTCTCCCCGTGCTTCCTACTCTGCCTGTCACTGATCGGCTGTTCCCGGTCATCGGGAAAGCCGATCAATGATGTCAGACGTCAGCCCCGCCCCCTAATGTAAAAAAACACACACGTCACAGCCCATAACCCCTCCCCTCCCCCTAGTGGTTAACTCTTTCACTGCCAGTGTCATTTATACAGGAATCAATGCATTTAAATAGCATTGATTGCTGTATAAATGACAATGGTCCCAAAAATGTGTCAAAAAATGTCCGATGTGTCCGCCATAATGTCGCAGTCACAATAAAAATCGCTGATCGCCGCCATTACTAGTAAAAAAAAAAAAATAATATTAATAAAAATGCTATAAAACTATCCCCTATTTTGTAAACGCTATAACTTTTGCGCAAACCAATCAATCGCTAATTGCGATTTTTTTTAACCAAAAATATGTAGAAGAAAACGCATCGGCCTAAACTGAGGAAATAAAAATTTTATATATATTTTTTGGGGATATTTATTATAGCAAAAAGCAAAAAATATTGCATTGTTTTCAAAATTGTCGCTCTATTTTTGTTTATAGCGCAAAAAATAAAAACCGCAGGGGCGATCAAATACCACCAAAAAGCTCTATTTGTGGGAAAAAAAGGACGCCAATTTTGTTTGGGAGCCACGTCGCACGACCGCGCAATTGTCAGTTAAAGCGACGCAGTGCCGAATCGCAAAAAGGGGCCTGGTCCTTTGGCTGCCAATTGGTCCGGGGCTGAAGTGGTTAAGGAACTGCGTCAGACAAATAAAGGATATTATAGATAGAGATATATAAAAATATAACACATACACACTACCAGCAGTAGCACACCTCATTCAAGTCCCACTTATTTTCTTTTTTTGTTCTTACATTAGAGCACCATTATTAATTTATTGCACTTTAATATCAACTTGGTATTACACTTTATGATTTTGCACTAGCGCTTTTTTGCCATTTGTCACTTGATATTTATGCATTGATTTAATTTACGATATTAACGTTACACATTAGGATATCTATAGTAGCGCCACATCCACTTATCCTTTGTACTCCAATATCCTGCCATCCGCCTTATGGTGGTTGACACAGTGGAGGCAGCAGCTATCAACAGGTTTTTTAATCCATAGTGTGGAAATATATATAGGTTTTTCAATTATTTATCCTACTGTCACCAATGATTGGGAATCATTCCTCCCACTGACATCAATGATGGGGACACTATTCCTCCCACTGACACCAACGATGGAACACTATTCCTCCCACTGACACCAACGATGGGGCACTATTCCTCCCACTGACACCAACGATGGGGCACTATTCCTCCCACTGACACCAACGATGGGACACTATTCCTCCCACTGACACCAACGATGGGACACTATTCCTCCCACTGACACCAATGATGGGACACTATTCCTCCCACTGACACCAACGATGGGACACTATTCCTCCCACTGACACCAACGATGGGACACTATTCCTCCCACTGACACCAACGATGGGACACTATTCCTCCCACTGACACCAATGATGGGACACTATTCCTCCCACTGACACCAATGATGGGACACTATTCCTCCCACTGACACCAATGATGAGACACTATTCCTCCCACTGACACCAATGATGAGACACTATTCCTCCCACTGACACCAATGATGGGACACTAGTGCAAGACCGCTGTACAAATACGGTGTGACAGAAAGTATTGCAATGACCACCATTTTATTCTCTAGGGTGTTAGAAAAAAAATATATAATGTTTGGGGGTTCTAAGTAATTTTCTAGCAAAAAAAAAAAAGAAGAAGGATTTTAGCTTGTAAACACAGAGTCTGAAAAACAGGCCCGGTCCTTGAGTGGGTAATAACCCAATATGAGATTTTTGTTGAGCACATAATTTTTTTTTCTACATGTTGTTTATAGTGATTATATCTCACTTTTGTGGTGCTGCTGGACAATTTACACTGCAATGTTGGCGATATGACAATTATAAATTTTTATGTTTTTACACATGCGCAGTTTTCTTCCTTTGTTTTATAACGCAACATAACTGAACCAGAACGTTTGCAAAGAAAGTTGATCTGGAGTCGTGCAAAGCAGACTTGCTGCAACAAACTGGTGAAGCCTGGCAAGTTCGATTGCTTGCTATCCGGGAGTTCGGTGCGAATCACATGCGATGTCCAACATCGCACAAGTGTGAACCTAGCCAGAAGCCGATTGGTTCCTATGCATAGCTGCACCAGATTCAGTGTGCACCAGTTTTCGTGAATCTCCCCCCCCCCAGGGTTGGTGCAAGGATTTTTGACACCCTAGGCGAAACCTCATTTTGCCGCCCCCATTGGCTCCACCCCTTTGCCCTGCCCATGTATACCCCATCTTTTTAATGAAGTGCCCATCAAATGCAGCCTCACCAGAGCCCATTAATACAGCCTCACCAGTGCCCATTAATACAGCCTCACCAGTGCCCATTAATACAGCCTCACCAGTGCCCATTAATGCAGCCTCACCAGCGCCCATTAATGCAGCCTCACCAGCGCCCCCATTAATGCAGCCTCACCAGCGCCCATTAATGCAGCCTCACCAGCGCCCATTAATGCAGCCTCACCAGCGCCCATCAATTAATGGGCATTGGTGAGGCTGCATTAATGGGCAGTGGTGAGGCTGCATTAATGGGCATTTCATTAAAAAGATGGGGTATACATGGGCAGGGCAAAGGGGTGGAGTCAGGGGCACTGATAGGCACTAATGCCTGAGCCTGACTCCACCCCTTTGCCCTGCCCATGTATACCCCATCTTTTTAATGAAATGCCCATTAATGCAGCCTCACCACTGCCCATTAATGCAGCCTCACCAATGCCCATTAATTGATGGGCGCTGGTGAGGCTGCATTAATGGGCGCTGGTGAGGCTGCATTAATGGGCGCTGGTGAGGCTGCATTAATGGGCGCTGGTGAGGCTGCATTAATGGGCGCTGGTGAGGCTGCATTTGATGGGCACTTCATTAAAAAGATGGGGTATACATGGGCAGGGCAAAGGGGTGGAGTCAGGCTCAGGCATTAGTGCCCATCAGTGCCCCTGACTCCACCCCTTTGCCCTGCCCATGTATACCCCATCTTTTTAATGAAGTGCCCATCAAATGCAGCCTCACCAGCGCCCATTAATGCAGCCTCACCACTGCCCATTAATGCAGCCTCACCAGTGCCCATTAATGCAGCATCACCAGTGCCCATTAATGCAGCCTCACCAGTGCCCATCAATACAGCCTCACCAGTGCCCATCAATGAATGTTTGCTTGCTTCCATTTATTGGGGAGTCGGGACGCAGACACATAGTCGGAACACCAGTGGCTGGGCGCCCCAGGCAGCAGTGCGCCCTAGGCGGCTGCCTAGTGGTAGCACCGGCCCTGCCCCCCCCCCCCCATGGTGTCACCCACCTTACTGTACCTGGAGAAGTCTCGAAGCTTGTTCTACTTTCTCCTTGATACAAAATGATTGATAATAGGGTACCTGACTATATATAATAGGGTACCTGACTATAGTAGACGGAGGTGGAATTTCCTTGAACCAACTGAATTTCTCTCTTTCAGCCCAAGAGAATATTTCAAGTCATGTACGGATGATGCTGTCATTGGTAAGTGATCTTGTGCTCAATTAATTTGTAGCATACTGTACCTCTTACCTGGTTCCAGGTAATGACCGAAGGTGAGTACAAAGTTCCCAGGTAATGTCTGCAGTGACAGGGCGGACACGCTTGGCTGTAGACAAGCAGGATGCAGACAGATACGGCTCCTGATCTCACAGGTGAGAATTTCGCTGTCAGGTGACCACTCCCTAATTCTCCAACAGTCCCACCCAGCATCTGATGTCACCAGACTGAAAGGAGAGGAGGGCGGGGAGGGAGTGAGCAGCAATCACTGGAACAGGATCTGCCTTCGCAATGCTCGAAGTCTACAAACATTATGGGCCACTTCACACCACGTGCAGTCCAGTGCGCTTTTTCTTTTCTGCATCAAAAACTCATGCAAAGTAAAAGATTTTGCAATTGTATGCTGACCTGGTGGGCATACCTGCCAACTTTTTGAGATGGGAATGAGGGATACCCTTTAGCAAAAGTATGAAGGCATAGGACACACCCCCTGCCACGCCCCCTTAAAGAAGAATTATACAAAACAAAATGATTGGTTAAAAGTGCTTTTTTTTTACCACTACTATTCCTTTATATTGGCTTTTGAATTTACAAAATGTAGCAATTTAGGAATTGGTTTAGCACTGGGAAACACTTTTTGAAAGATAAAAAGTGTATTTTATATACAACCATATAGATCAGACCAAAATGAGGGACAAATGAGGGGAAAGAGGGACAGAGGGACATTGTTCAAAATCAGGGACAGTTGGGAGCTATGCTGGTGGGTGATACCTTCCCCAACCAAACCCAACTCAGTCTTAAAGAGGAAGTAAACCCTCTTAAAAAAAAAAAAAAAGAATAAAAAAATAAATAAATAAATAAATAAAATAAAAAAAAAAAAAAAAAAAGGGGGAAAAATAAAACTCTGCAAGAAAAAGACATAATGAGCTAGTATGCATAGCATACTAGCTCATTATGTATTACTTACCTCAGATTGAAGCCTCCGCAGCCGTCCTCGTCTCCCCCTCCGGCCACCAACACGTCGTCCCGGGGTTACTTCCAGGTATCCCGCCTCCGATTAACGGTACACAATTATGATGCCACAAACACGAATGTAGTGACGTACTGCGAGGAATTTCAGCTCTTGAGCGCCACCCTATGGGCCCCTTCTGCTTATTTCGCATTTGATGAGCATTGATTCCGAGAAAGAAAGAAAGAAAGAAAGAAAGAAAGAAAGAAAGAAAGAAAGAAAAGAAAGAAAGAAAGAAAGAAAGAAAGAAAGGGGGGATATCATCATCTCCCTCTTTGCAACACATTGGTGGTTTATTTTTTTAGTTTTGTTGCCAAGCTAGTCATGACTAGTTGTAGGAATTTCAGCTTAGATATAATGTATATTTCTGTTTTGTTGGAGGGCAACAAAGATTATCAACGTGTCCAGCCATTTGCGTGCAACTGTAAAATATTATTTACATTAACCACTTGCCTACCAGGCACTTTACACCCCCCTTCCAGCCCAGGCCATTTTTCAGCTTTCAGCGCTGTCGCACTTTAAATGACAATTGCGCAGTCAGGCTACACTGTACCCAAATAAAATTTGTATAATTTTTTTCACACAAAAAAAGCTTTGGTGATATTTAATCACTGCTGGGTTTTTTATTTTTTACAAAAAAAAAAAAGACCAAAAATTTAGAAAAATATATTTTTTACTTCATTTCTGTCAGTAGATTTTGTAACTAAGTAATTTTTCTCCTTCACTGATGTGCGCTGATGAGGCTGCACTGATAGGCTGAACTGGTGGGCATTGATGAGGTGGCACTAATATGCCAGACTTATGGGCACTGATGAGAACTGATAGGCGGCACTGATGGCCACTGTTAGGTGGCACTAATGGGCGACACTGATGGGCATTGATCGACAGCAGTGATGGTCAGCACTGATAGGCGGCACTGATTGCCAGCACTGACTGGCATCGATCGCTAATGGGCACTGATTGGTGGTACTTGTGGGCACTGATTGTTGCCACTGGTGGGCACTGCACGGTGACACTGTTTTACTATACAGTAATCAGGGCACTGATGATCAGTGCCCTGATTACATTCCTACATGTCCCCCTGCGTGGAGATTCCGCTGATCGGCTCTCCGCGCCACACACTCTGTCAGTGTGAGGCGAGGAGCGCCGATTACCGGCACTTCCTTGTTTACATGTGACCAGCTGTGATTGGACACAGCCGATCACGTGGTTAAAGACCCGTGGACCGGCTCTTTACAGAGATCGGGTCGCGCTGTGTCCTAGCAACACGGTGTGGCTGCGACCGCCGCGCTGCATGCCCTAGCGCAAGAGCGGCCGTTCTGGGACGTCATATGAGGGCATCCCAGAACGAGAGCCGCACGGTCCCGCCATCATTTGACAGTTGGCGGGCAGCAACCAGTTAAGTTATGTTTTGCACTTATATCTGTGCCACTAAGAACATTTTTTAGGAATAAGTAAATGAACTATAAGGCCTGATTGACACCTTTGCATTTTTTTCAGCAGATCTGCACTACGGTCCATTTAACATGGTTTCCTGTGGAATAGGTTCTATAGTGCAAATCTGCAAAAAGCACTAAAAATGCATAGGTATGAATCAGGCCTAAATCTAAAGCCTCGTACACACGGTATGATTGTTGGCCAACCAAGCATCTGATTTTTGTCAAAAGGGCGTGTGCCAGGATCTTGTCTTACATACTAACAGTACACAATTGTTGTCCCACAAACACGAACGTAGTGACGTACTACGAGGAATTTCAGCTTTTAAACGCCACTCTTTGTGCCCCTTCTTCTAATTTCTTGTTTGGTGAGCATTGATTCCGAACATGCGTGTTCGTACTTTCGACTTTTGTGTGACGGACTTGTGTACTGACCATGCGAAAATCTGACGTCAAACATTTATCCGCCAAAAATTTACTAGCCTGTCAACCAACATTTGTTGGCAGAAAGTTGGACAACAATTGTCAAAAGGAGCGTGCTAACGGTAAGATTTTAGGACAACAGTCTGTCAACAGACAATCCCCTGCCAACAATCGTACCGTGTGTACGAGGCTTTAGGCTCAATTCACACCTGATAGCGGTTCACCCAAAAGAAGTTCATGTTCCTTTTTTTGAGCGACAAGCCTAGAGTGTTGCATTTACAGCAAGACAATCACAGCGTGATCAGGTGTGACTGAAGCCTTATACAATCAGATTAAGTGATCTGTAGGTGTAGTACCTTCTAGTGTCCGTGTAGGCAAATCTATGTTCTGACTTAGGGCTCTTTTACACGGATGTGTCCGTGTACGGAGCCCGCTCTGCACAGCGGGGGATCGCTCCGTCGATCCCCCGCTGTGCAGGAAGATGACAGGTCTGTCTCTGCACACTGCGCAGGGACGGACCTGTCAGAGCGCCGCTCTCCCCTATGGGAGATCGGATGATGACGGACCATAGAGTCCGTTGTCACCCGATCCGATCCGCAGACGGATGGAAAAATTGCTTTTTCCTCCATCACACTTTTTCGGATCGGAGCGGGTCGGATGTCAGCGGACATGTCACTGCTGACATCCGACTTTCCATAGAGGTCTATGGAGGGTCCGTTCAGGTCCGCCAAAAAAAAAAGTGACAGGCGGACCTGAACGGACCGTCCGTGTGAAGGGGGCCTTATCGTTAATTTGTGAGCCTAAATTGGGTCATGGGTTTACTGCAGGTCAGGCTGGAGGACTCCTACAGGCAGGTCTCTGGTGCTACCCCCTGGCTCTAGACGTTTGGAGAATTTTCTAGAATTAAATGGATGGAAGCCAGGAGGGTTGATCTGTATTCTTAGGGAACTTTGCCAATCCCCAGGCAGTAGGCCTGGCATGGTGGCTGAGCCAGCCCTCATATATGGATAAGTCATAGCAGCAGGGGAGTCGGATGAAAGATGGAGTTCTGAGGAGATTTTCGGTGGCATTGGAGGGGAACCCCTGGTCTGGGTGGGGCATGATAAATATTCATACTGGACATTTGACTATCCCTGTCCTATATTCTGGAAGCTTTAGGCTGGGTTCACACCATTGCGAATTGGATGCGGGTTCTCCAAGAGATTTTGATCGGCTTTCTATGGAGCTGGTTCACACATCTCCACTGCGACTCCAGTGCGAATTTGGACAGGAGCCCTGTGCATCTTTTGGTCCATTTCAGGTCCGAATTCAACCAAAAAGTTGGGCTGAAATCGGACCTGAGACGGTGAACCAGGACTAAGGATGAGCTCAGGCGCGTTCGCATGGTCCACGTGCAGAGCCCGCCAGGAAGTCAGCGCTGCGCTAATCACAGGCAGTGAGACATTGCCACGATGCGCGGCTGCAGAGATCGAGCAATGTCTCACTGCCTGTGATTAGCGCAGCGCCGACTTCCTGGCGGGCTTTGCACGTGGACCATGCGAACACGCCTGAGCTCATCCCTAACCAGGACGCACAGGACCCCTTCTGGAAGCCACATTGGTATTAGCTGTGCACCCAGCCTCAGGGTCCTTTCACACTGGGTGGATCCATTTGACGGACTCTGCTTGCTCGGCGGGGAGCGCTCCATTGATCACTGCTGAGCAGGCGGGTGACAGGTAAGGATGGGCTCCGGTGTGTTCGCACAGCCCACCAGGAAGTCGGCACGGCGCTGCACTAATCACAGGCTGTGAGACATTTCCCGATCTCTGCAGCCGCGCATCGGGGCAATGTCTCACTGCCTGTGATTAGCGCAGCGCAGCGCTGCGCCGACTTCCTAGCGGGCTCTGCACGTGGACTGTGCGAACACGCCGGAGCCCATCCTTAGTGACAGGTCAATCTCCACTCACTGTGCTGAGACGGACCTGTCAGAGTCCCGCTCTCCTCTATGGGGAGATTGGATGAAAACGAAAACGCCTGTCCGTTTTCATCTGATGGGTAAGGATGAGCTCAAGCGTGTTCGAATGGTCCACGTGCAGAGCCCACCAGGAAGTCGGCGCAGCGATGCGCTAATCACAGGCTGTGAGACATTGCCCGATCTCTGCAGCCGCACATCGGGGCAATGTCTCACTGCCTGTGATTAGCGCATTGCTGCGCCGACTTCCTGGCGGGCTCTGCACGTGGACCATTCGAACATGCTTGAGCTCATCCTTACTGATGGGATGGAAAATAGGGCCACCATCCTTCTGGATTTGGTGAACAGGATCAGATCAGGTAGCAGCGGGGGTCAGCGAACATCCGCTGTCCCATAGGGGTAAATTGACGTCCGATCAGGTGCGCCTGAAAAACTGACAGGTGCACCTGATTGGAAAACCCATGTGAAAAGGGGGGCTTAGTGAATCTCCCCCTCCATGGTGTCACCCATCCTACTGTACCTGGAGAAGTCCCAAAGCTTGTTCTGCTTTCTCCTTGATGCAAAATGATTGATAATGGGGTACCTGAATACAGTAGACGGAGGTGGAAATTCCTTATTGGGGAAATCAACTGAATTTCTCTCTTGCAGCCCAAGAGATTATTTCCAGTTATGTACGGCCAGTTTCTGATCATCTGATGATGCTGTCATTGGTAAGTGATCTTGTGCCCAATTCATTTGTAGTATACTGTATCTCTTACCTGGTTCCAGGTAATGACGGAAGGTGAAGACAAGCCCCAGGTAATGTCTGCAATGACAAGGCGGATACACTCGGCTGTAGACAAGCAGGATGCAGACAGATCCTGATCTCACAGGTGAGCATTTAGCTGTCAGGTGACCACTCCAAAATTTCCCAACAGTCCCACCCAGCATCTGATGTTGTCACCAGACTGAAAGGAGAGGAGGGCGGTGGGGGAGTGATGAGTAATCACTGGAACAGGATCTGCCTTCTCTTCTCAATGCTTGAAGTCCACAAACATTATAGAAACACTTGTAGCGATAACATTAAAAGGATATCAGCCATATTTGTTAAATGTTTGATTAAATATATCATGATATTATGTACTTTTTCAAAAATTAAGATGGAATTAAAAATGTATTTTACTCCAGACTTTCCTCCTTAACCACGTAAGCCCCGGACCATTTGGCTGGCCAAAGATCAGAGCACTTTTTGCGATTCGGCACTGCGTCGCTTTAACTGACAATTGCGCGGTCGTGCGACGTGGCTCCCAAACAAAATTGACGTCCTTTTTTCCCCACGAATAGAGCTTTCTTTTGGTGGTATTTTATCACCTCTACGGTTTTTATTTTTTGCGCTATTACCAAAAAAAAGGGACAATTTTGAAAAAAACGCATTATTTTTTACTTTTTGCTATAATAAATATCCCCAAAAAATATATAAAAACATTTTTTTCCCTCAGTTTAGGCCGATACGTATTCTTCTACATATTTTTGGTAAAAAAAATCACAATAAGCATTTATTGATTGGTTTGCGCAAAAGTTATAGCGTCTACAAAATAGGGGATAGTTTTATGGCATTTTTATTGATAATTTTTTTTTCTACTAGTAATGTCGGCGATCAGCGATTTTTATCATGACTGCGACATTATGGCGGACACATTGGACACTTTTGGCGCGATTTTGAGACCATTCACATATATATACATCAGTGTAATTAAAAATGCATTGATTACTGTGTAAATGTGACTGGCAGTGACTGGGTTAACCACTAGGTGGCGCTGTAGGGGTTAAGTGTGTCCTAGGGAGTGATTCTAACGGTGGGGGGGAGGGGCTGTGTGTGACACGACACTGATCACCGCTCCCGATTACAGGGAGTGGTGATCAGTGACAGTGTCATTAGGCAGAACGTAGAGACGATCGCAGGTATCCCCGCGGACATCGAGTCCGCAGGACCCGCAATCACGGTCAGGGAGCGTGCCTGCAAGCCACCTCTGCCTGTACGTGCCCTTTTGCCGCAGCATATGTGCGTGAGGCGGTTGGGAAGCGGTTAAAGTGATGTTACATCTTCAGTTTTTAAAGTGATATTAAAATCTCCCCCTTTTTTTTAAAATAACAAATATGTTATACTTACCTGCTCTGTGCAGCGGTTTTGCAGGAGGTATGGCGGAACCTGGACAAGGAGGTATGGCGGAACCTGGACAAGGAGGTATGGCGGAACCTGGACAAGGAGGTATGGCGGAACCTGGACAAGGAGGTATGGCGGAACCTGGACAAGGAGGTATGGCGGAACCTGGACAAGGAGGTATGGCGGAACCTGGACAAGGAGGTATGGCGAAACCTGGACATGGAGGAATGGCGGAACCTGGACAAGGAGGTATGGTGGAACCTGGACAAGGAGGTATGGCGGAATCTGGACAAGGAGGTATGGCGGAACCTGGACAAGGAGGTATGGTGGGGACAGCATTTACTAGAACAGATCAGCTGTATATTCTTCCTGCAGCAGCATAATAGGAGAGGAAGAGAAGCTGGCTTTCAGCTATAGAGTTGGGGGCGAACAGTTCAAGCCAAGCAAAAGTTTGGCCAAACATCGGCTGTTTGCCACTTCTGCGAACACCTGAACACCCCACAATGCACTGCATGCTGCATAGTGCATAGCTGGTTGTTAAGGAGCGGGGCTGGGAAGCGTCCTTAACAAAGGATGAGTCCTCAGCTGTCAACCGGCTTCTCGCTGACAGCTGAATGAAAAAAAAAGCATTGCCGGAAATAGAAAAAGTTGAAAATAAATTGCGTGGGGGTCTCCCTCTAATGCCTACCAGGCCCTTTGGTACATTGTACCCCTCATTAACCCAAAAAGAAAGGGTCAAAATGAATAAAGACAGGAGACAGTTTTTGAAAACTCCTTTACTAAAAAGATAAAAAAACAATGTCCCCCAATGTAGATCCATTGTCAATCACGATGCCCGCCAGACCCAGAAGAAGAGAAAAAAATGCTCCGCCCGCAATAAAGGCTTATCGCCAAATGCCTGCTCTGCCGTTTGACAGTTCTTAAATAGGTAAGGGTCAGGGCCACCTGGTGACGTCACTTAGTGGCACCTTCCCATGTGATGTCACCGACCCAGCATGCAGCGGTCAGTGATGTCACAACGGGGCGGTGCCACCAGGTGGCCCTGCCCCTTACCTATTTAAAGTATACCTAAAGGCAAACAAAATGTACCTGTAGTTCTACTTTAACCACTTGCCCACTGGGCACTCATACCTCCTTCCTAACCAGACCAATTTTCAGCTTTTAGTGCTCTCTTACATTTTGAATGACAATTACTCAGTCATGCAACACTGTACCCATATGAAATTTTTGTAATTTTTGTGGCACCCTGAAGTTCAGGCTTGATTGCTCCTAAAAAAATTACTTGCCAGGAGTAGTTATCCTGGTTGATTGTTAGAGATCTATTGATTTCTCCCTAAGTTTGGCCTTGTTGCACTTCTCTCTTCTACCACTAGGTGGCCGGGTACTTGGTGGTACTAGATACAAGAAGGGCAGTGCAGGGTCAGGTTATGGGTATATGTGGTATCTCAGCCAATGAGCAGGGGTTTTCTTGAATCCCTTGGCCTGCTGGTAGAACCTATATATTCGGGTGGAGTCAGGTGATCTGTTTTCAGCGCCATCTGGATGGCTGTCTGGATGGACATGTGTTGTATTGCCTGGGTTGCTAGGCCGGAGATCTGGCTGCTAAGCTGTCTGAGGGTCTATCCAGAAGCAAGAGAGCAGCACAGGGTTGGGACTGCGGCTTGCAGTCCAACCAAAAGTGACGGTTCTGTCGGCCAGAGAACCTGTCGTGGTCGGAGGTAGAGGGGAAGCTGTCGCCAGGAAGGGACTATCTGCCTTACTACCAAGGCCCACTGTGTGTAACTGAAGCAAGTACCGGAGCAATGTTTGGAACTGTTAAACACTGTTGCCATAGGAGACAGCACTCCTACACATGCAGATGTGGTGTCTTGCTGGATGCCTTTGCCTGCATAGCTGTCCTCCTATTGAAGTCTTGGAGTCTGCCAATTAATCTTGCAACTACCTAAGGGTGTCCAAGACCTAACCCTCTCTCCCCCAAAAAAAGGTTTGTTAAGAGAAATAAACTTTCTTTTGCATCCAAGAAGTGTCTGGTGCCCAATAACTTTAACAACTATACACCAACCATGCGTCAAAACCCACTACATACAGAAGGATGTCAGCTGCCCCTGGCAATGGAGGTTCTCATTACATCAAAGGAGTCCTGGGACCTTGCTACATTTTTGTCACACAAATAGAGCTTTCCTGATGGACTCCATGGCAGACTACATGTGGGTTAACCCCGCCTCCTCTCCAATGCTATAGGACCCCACTCCCATAAATTTGAGCTCACCGCTAGAGACTGCGTTCCTTTTTTGTCCTCCTCTTTGTACCTTTCGGACGTTCAAATCGATCAAAGTTGTTGCCGGGCATACGTCTGAGCGGTGTGAAGAGACCCCAAGGCCTAGCCATGGGCGGGTGTGCGGCTCCAGGCCCCTATGTCCAGTGGTGGGGGCGGCCTTTCGTATGGCCAGGTGAGGAAGCGGTGGATTGGCTGGCAGGTCTGAAGATTTATCTTTCCTCCATGGCAGAAAGTTTTTGTATGTGATTGTCTGTCTCCCCCTTACGTCCCCTCTTTCCTGCAAATTTTTGTTTCTTTTGCTTCTATGGTGCCTGGAAAGCAGGTCCACGCAGGAACGCAGCGTTCCAGGACACAGCTCCCTCTTCCGGGTTGCGTCCTGATGAGCTTCCGCGAATGCGCGATCCTCTGGCGAAATCAAGGCTTGGTTTCACACATGCGCAGTATGGCCGGGGACCTGACGGTAGTGCAGGCGCTCTACAGCAGGTCGCCATTGTGCAGGCGTGGACGGGCACGGTGGTGATGTCATTACGGTGGGGAATTTAGATCCCTGTCAGCCCCTGTCATATTGGGGATTCCTGTGGGCAACTTGCTACAGCTCCTCCATGCACCAGGCTTCCAGGTGAAGGTAAGCTCCAGCCTGGGGCTATGGTGCAGGATGAGGGGGGGGGGGTGGTCTGAGATGGCTCTTAAAGGGGAAGCTACACTGCATTTGCATTCCTTTCTCCTAGGACGAGTGAGCGTTCCTACAAAGCTGCAGGATCATCACCTATTCGTCCGCCAGGAAAAAGAGATGGAAAATCAACAAATGGAGTCTCTTGTTGAGCGGGTGGTGCAGCAATCCCTAAAGGCGTGGGATGCAACCTGCATGCAGAGCCAGTCCACCACTCTGCTCCCTGGCTGACGATGCCCAGGAGGATCCGGGCCCATTCCAGCCTTATAATGCCTCCCCCGGCTCTTCAGATAGCGAATTGAAGGGAGGTGATTTTGTTGATGGCTTCGGCTTCACCCTTGTTTCCCCACTAATTAAGGCAATCAAAGAGGCCCTTAAGTGGGAAGATCCTTCCACTCCTCTGGCTAAGCAAAGAAAGTTCTTTAAGCACCTGTGGAAGGAACGTTCCATCTTCCCTCTTCTTTCCGAATTGAAGGATATCATTGACGAGGAGTGGAATAAGGTAGACAAGAAGACTTCTATGTCAAGCACAACCTCCAGAGGAAGTGAAATATCTGGAAAATGTGCACCTTGTAGATGCAGCATTGATGCGACTGGCCAAACACCTCACTCTTCCTTTAGAGGACACTGTATCCTTCATTGACAGGCTTGAGAGGATAATAGACCAAGACTACAAGAGAATTTACGGGCTAGCTGGTATGGCTTGCAAACCCGATGTGGCCCTAGACAGAAAATGTAGACTCTGTGCTCAAGGGCATTTCAGAAGATCTGTAAGACAAAAACAATTCCATAGCTCAACTCACCAACCAGTCTGCTGACCAACCAAATTAGCCTGTCTAACTGTTAAAAGCAGGGGTTTAGTTAGCACACATTTGCAAACGCATGTGAAAGCTGCAAGGCCTCGTCAAAGCACCCTGTGTTGCTTGCAGTCCTAACACTACAAATTTATAAGTGTCTCCACAGTGGAAGTACATGCATGGAATGGATAGATGTGGGACAGGTAAGCCTGGAGGCTGCCCTAGCCCCCTTAAAGGGACAGGAGCACATTGGACACCCAGCAAGAGTACAATGGCAGCGAAGATGTCCAGTGTGTCCCCGACCCATATATACAAACAGTAACAAAAAACTGGCCACTGCTCACACCCATAACTAGCCTGCACAGTAAGGAGCACATGGAGGGCATATCCATGTAAGACAAAAACAATTCCATAGCTCAACTCACCAACCAGTCTGCTGACCAACCAAATTAGCCTGTCTAACCATCTGTTAAAAGCAGGGGTTTAGATGGCACACATTTGCAAACGCATGTGAAAGCTGCAAGGCCTCGTCAAGGCACCCTGTGTTGCTTGCAGTTCTAACACTACAAATTTTTAAGTGTCTCCTTTCAGAAGATCTGGCCAGGGGATCGGCAGTCTAGGAATTGAAACCGGCAGTGGCCTTCCTGGGGGAAGCTTCTATCGATCTGATCCACCTAAGTGGGCCCTATGGTTTCACCCTTGGCTTGCTGATCCAGCATCTAAGCAGGCCTGGTGTAGGATCCCCTTTGAATGGCCCTAATTGTTTGGTAACAGACTGGATAGCACCATAGCCCGAGCCACGGATGGGAAATTGGGTTTCCTGCCCCAGGATAGGCGTCTGTTTGGTCAAAAGAAGCCTCAGCACAGAAGACGCAGTACTGAGCATTCAAGGGGAGCACACTATTACAGGCCCGGCTGAGATTTCAGAAGGAATTGGATCAGAGGTCAGACATCCTTCCAAAAGTCTGATAAAAGCCAAGCGTCCAGTGGACGAGAGCCGGCTAAGTCATTTTGAGATTGGGCCCGCCCTGCTTCCATAGTCAGAAGGAAATAAGCAGATGTTACGGTCCTACGTGGATTCACTGATAGCACAAGGAGCCGCAGTGCCTGTCCCGAAAGGCGAAGAGTTTCAGGGGGTATATTCCCCTCTCTTTCTGGTGCAAAAGAAAAACAGTTTATGGTGCCCTGTGATCATCCTAACTTACCTAAACAAGTTTATAAAATATGAAAGATTCAAAATGGAGACTTTATCAACCATCAAACAAGATGTGCAGCCAGGCGATTGGCTAATCTCAATCAACTTAAAAGATGCCTTTTTTTCATGTGCTTGTGGCAGAAGAATTCCGCAAATACTCCGGTTCAGGGTCAGGCAAGAACATCTACAGTTCACTTGCCTTCCTTTTGGGTTGACAACCTCACCAAGTCTTTTCAAAGTTCTTCTGGCCGTAGTGGCCCTCATCAGAACTAAAGGGATACGCTTGTACCACTCTCTCGACAACCTCCTGCTACTGTCCCAAGACAAGAAGCACCTATTGATCCACAGAGAGCAGGTTATCACCACACTACTCGAGCTTGGTTAGCTCCTAAACTTAGAGAAAATCCATCTGGAACCAGTTCAGTGCCTGGTATACCTAGGATACCAGTTCGACAAGGTGAAAAGCACCATCTCTCTCCGAGTGGAGAAGATCCCAGTCTTCCGAGGGAGAATCTCACGGACTCTGAGCTCCTCACGCCTAAAGGCCCTTACAGTGCCTAAAAAAAAGAAAAATTATCGACACGCTGCTGTGGAGGTTACGCCCTTTCCATACAGGGTTTCTCCATCAGTGGCACTCAGGGGACGGCAATCAGTCCATTCACATAACTTCAATGATGAGGAACAACCTCTTCTGGTGTCTTCTACATAGAAATCTGCTCACCTACCACTCCATTGCCCCCTTCTCATGGGTCACAGTCACGACCAATGTCAGGGGTGCTGGTTGAGGAGCCCTTTTCGGGTCAGAACTTGCTCAAGGCAAGTGGGATGCACGTCTTTACAACCCGGGCTCAAATGTCCTGGAACTGCAGACAGCCTGGTGTGCCCTTCAATTTTTCACTCATCTCCTGAAAGGGGAGTCAGTTTTACTGAAAATAGACAACACCACAGTGGTCTCTTATGTGAAGAGGCAAGGGGGCACTCAGAGCTCCACACTGCTCCAAGAGGCCGAGCCCATCATGTCCTGTGCTCGGAAAAACCTGACCAATATTTCAGTGGTCTTTGTCCCCGGAGTCCAGAACGTCCAAGCGGGCTTCCTGTCTTGCACTCAGTTAGACAACAATGAGTGGTCTCTTCATGTGCAGACATTAGAATGGATCCTATCCTTGGGATTCAATCCCGAAGTAGACCTATTTGCATCACCCTGCAACTTCAAAAATCAGGAAGTATTGCACTCGGCGCTGTTGCAGCCAGGCCTTCAGAGTAGACACACTGAAAGATCAGTGGTGCTTCAACAGGGCATACGCCTTTCCCCCACTTTCCGATCATCCTCAGGTTCTTACGGAGACACCAAGTGGAAGCAGTCGAAGTGGTAGTGATTGCACCTTCTGGTCGAACAGGCCATGGTTTCCCCTCCTGACCCAGCTCAACTTCTGGGACCCGGTGCCTCTTCCTCCCAGGCCAGTCCTTCTTTCTCAGGGGGCAGTCCTGCACCCGTGTCCAGCATCACGAAGACTGATGGTCTGGTTCTTGAGAGGGAAAGGCCGGAATCTTTCGGTGGGTTTCAAAAGTGTTTTCCATCCTCATGAGCTCGAGAAAAGCGAGCATGAATAAAGTCTATGAGAGTATATGGGCCAAGTTCGTTGAATCCTTATCCTCTATGGGCAGATCGTTCAGGGATCCAGGAGTCCAGGATATCCTCGGCTTCCTCCAATCCGGCCTAGATCTGTCTCTATCCTTCAGCTCTCTCAAAGTTCAAGTCTCAGCTCTGTCAGCCTTCTCCGGAACATCATGAGCGGTTCACCTTTAAATCCGGCAGTTCTTTCATGGGGCGACAAGACTCAGGCCCCAAAGAAGATCAAGATTCCCCAAATGGGATCTTCCTCTTGTTCTTGACTCGCTGACTGGTCTCAGTACCGCAGGTTCCGCTCCGCTTTCTATCAACGTTTTTTCTACAAAGTTGCCTTCCTAGTTGCCATCACTTCGACCAAAAGGGTTTCGAGACCTTGGGTCATGATAAACCTTTACTGACTTTCTTTCCGGACCAGGTGGTCCTCATCCCTATGCTCGGCTCAAGCCCGAAAGTTACTTCAGTGTTCCATGAGACCCAAGAAATTGTCCTACCTACATCCAGGACCCCGGGATCCTCTGAAGTTCGTCCTCTGGATGTGGATGAAATCCTGAAGAAATACCTGCAAGTTACTTCCTCTTTTAGACGCTCCGACTACCTGTTTATCTTGCACTCAGGCAGTAACAGAGGGAATCGAGCTTCGTCCAGAACTATTGCAGCCTGGATCGTCCATCCAGCAAGCTTATAGAGCTAAGGGCTTGGCTCCTCCAGGGGCGGTGATGGCACATTCCACCAGGGGTATGGTGGCTTCATGGGCAGCAGACGGCATGTGGCTCCAGACGTCATCTGTAAAGCGGCCTCTTGGGCCTCCATTAATACCTTTATGTCACATTATTGCATAGAACCTGCGTCTCTATCTTCTGTGAGCTTTGGTTTAAGAGTCCTGTCAGTTTGGCTAAATTAAATTTCTTTTGATCAGCATACCTATCCGTGTGGCCTGGCTAGTTATTTCCCACACCTAGTCTGCCATGGAGTCTGTCAGGAAAACTAAAAATGTATTATCAATACTTACCGTAATTTTCCTTTCCTGATGGACTCCATGGCAGACGGAGTTCCCACCCATCGGTCAAAGAGTTGGCTAGTTACGGAACGCAGTCTCTAGTGGTGAGCTCAAATTTATGGGAGTGGGGTCCTATAGCATTGGAGAGGAGGCGGGGTTAACCCACACGTAGTCTGCCATGGAGTCCATCAGGAAAGGAAAATTACGGTAAGTATTAATAATACATTTTCCGTTTTCTTTTGGTGGCATTCAATCACCACTGGGTTTTTTATTTTTTGCACTATAAATGAAAAAAGGAAAATTTTCTTTGTTTCTGTTATAAAATTTAGCAAATTAGTACTTTTTCTTCATACAGTTTGGCCAAAATTTATACTGCTACATATCATTGGTAAAAATAACCAAAATCTGTATATATTATTTAGTCTGTGTGAAAGTTATAGAATCTATATTATTGGTACCAATCATTGAAAATTGGTCACTCCTGATCTACTGAAGGTCTATCTCATTTATTGAGACACTAACAAGCCAGGGAAGTAGAAATACCCCCCAAATTACCCCTTTGGAAAGTAGACAGTCCAAGGTATTTAGTAGGAGTCATAGTGAATTTTTTGAAGTTGTAGTTTTTTTTCTTTGCAAAATGAAGATTTTTTTCACAAAATTGTCATATTAATGGGTTATTTCTCTCACATGGCAAGTATGGCGATACCACATGTGTGAGACTTTTTTTACAGCCTAGCCACAAACAGATGCTCTAGTCTGTCAGGTGTTCTAGGAGCATAAATTACACATTTAATTTCTTGACTACCTCTTGCACTTTTGAAGGACCTGGAGCACCTGGAAAAATGGAAACGCCCCAAAAATGACCCCATTTTGTAAAGCAAACACCCCAACACAAAAATCTATGAGACATAATGAGTCTTTTGAACATGTCATTTTTTTCCACAAGTTTTTGGAAAATGTGGAAAGAAAATTAAAATGTATTTTTTTTACACATGTGGCATGGATGAGGCATGAATATGGCATAGATAAGTACTGATGTGGCATGGATGAGTACTGATGTGGCATGGGTGTGGCAAGGATGAGTACTAATGAGGCATGGGTGTGATACGGATGCGTACTGATGTGGCATGGATGTGGAATGGATGTGGCACAGATGAGTACTGATGTGGCATGGATGAGCACTGATGTGGCATGGATGTGGCACAGATAAGCACTGATGTGGCAATTTATGTGGCACAGATAAGCACTGATGTGGCATGGATGGGGAACAGATGAGCACTGATGTATTCTGGCACGAACCGCACTGGAGGGTGTTTGGCCCAACAGGAGGAAAATACATTGGTTCCAGTAAATGCCACCCCTCCGTTCCAGGTGTGACAGTGAGGCTGCATGTGCATGGGGTGCCCCAGTCTGGTATGAATAGTGTCTGGGTTTTAAGAGGACTAAAACCCAGGCACATGATTAAAAAACCCAGGCTGTTCGAGTGAATCCCGGACAGGTGGCAACCCTAGCAAGAGTGCAAGACAGTGCTGATCTTGGTGTCATGGAGGATCCCAATATATATATTGATGACCCCTGTCTATGCAAGCCCAAGCCTGCAACATTGCAGGAGTCCTGTCTGGAACTGGAAGGGGAAGAGGAACTTGTTGATCAGCACAGAGTTGTGCCAAAAATATACAGAAGCTTCCTGCGGCCATCAGGTTCGACACAGAACGTGTTCCATTAGCTTCTTCTTCAGCTATACTGTCTGGGGAAAGTGACACTAGGACCCAAGGGGGGTGTTTTATACGTCGCTCCTGGGTCAATAGCAAGAAGGGGAGACATTATTATTATTATTATTATTTATACAGGATTTATATAGCGCCGACAGTTTATGCAGCGCTTTACAACATGAGGGCAGACAGTACAAATACAATACACTTTTTTTTTATTCTTTTTATTGAAAAAGGTATAAAACAGTGACAATAAACAATGCGCTCAACATGAGCACAAAGAACAATATGGTACATTTATATTGCATAAATATTGCGCATAATAACAATCATCCAGCATTCCTCTTCAAACCAATCCTGATATGCATGTTTAATAACAGAAAATTACTAAATTATTGATTAATGTTACTCAATTCCCATTCTCAAGCATTGGTTACAGTGTGATCAGAAGAACACCATGCATCCCACACCTAAATACAATACACTTTAATACAGTAGGAATCAGAGGGTCCTGCTCATTAGAGCTTACAATCTAAGAGGGAAGGTCAAGAGATACAAGAGGTAATAACTTTGGAAAAAATGCGTTCAGGACAGATGTTCAGAGGCATTTGAAACGCCAAAGGCCTGTAACAGCTTGCAAACACGGTAACTCGCATTTAGCCGTGTTTCGTTTACAGGCGTTTTTAAATTTTTGACTATTAAAAAAAAATAAAAATGAATGCTTCTAAACGCAAACGTGGCTAAACGCGGCATGTAAACGCGGTTACTATCTGTCAAGTTAAATCACTCAGGAGAAGTTGTAAAACGTCCCGTGTGCATTAAAGCGGTAGTAAAGTGAATAACTCAACACCAAGTTCCCGATATGGACCACTTATATATTTGTACATGGTGATCATATCCCCCCTTAATCTCCTCTTCTAAAGAGAGAATAAATTCAGTTCCTCTAACCTTTCCTCATAGCTGAGCTCCTCCATGCCTCTTATCAGTTTGGTTGCCCTTCTCTGCACTTTCTCCAGTTCCCCAATATCCTTTTCGAGAACTGGAGCCCAAAACTGAACTTCATATTCCAGATGAGGTCTTACTAATGATTTGTACAGGGGGGCAAAATGATATCTCTCTCTATATGTGCGTACGCTCGCCAAAAAAAAGGTTAAAAAGGACTGCGAGCAGGCGGGTGAGTTTACTTTATGGCATGTCTCTTCTGCCAGTTTAATTATTTTTTTTATTGCTGCATTGTTAACATAAGACTATTTACTCAGCCATCTCCTTCACATACATAAATAAATGAAGAAGACAACGGTTTATTCTAGGCTGCAAATGCAGTCCAAATTATTTGGGGGAGGGGGGATTATGATGTGGGGTTGTTTTTTCAGGGGTTGGGCTTGGCCCCTTAGTCAGCATTCCAAGAACAGTTTGGGGTAGATATGTGCACTGCCGAAAAATTTGTTCATTTTCGTTTTATTCGTTTTTTTGTTTTTTTTTTTGTTTTTCAGGTCATTCGTTGACATTCGTAAATCCAGTAATTTGAAAATTCAGAAATTCAAAAATCCGAAAATAAGAAAGAAAATCCCCAAAATAAACGAAAGAACAAAAATCCGAAAATTTGAAATCATAGCTAACTAACTAACTAACTAATAATAACTAACTATTAAATTATAGGTATTGAAATTGCCTTTCAAATTTGGCTGTTAGTGAACAATTTTTTTCAATGTTACGAATTATACGAAATAACGAATGACACGTCTAAAAAAATGGAAAGGAACAAATTAATAATAAATAATAATAATAAAATGTTTTTATTATTAGTATTATTGACATTTATTATTATTAATTAGTTACGTTACATTCATTTAGATACAGCTTATATATATATATATATATGTATAATTCATAACTTTGGATACGTTCACTAACAGCCATATTTGAAAGGAAATTCCAATACCTATAATTTAATAGTTAGTAATAGTTAAGTTATTATTAGTTAGTTATTATTTCAGATTTTTTAATTTTCAGGTTTTCGTATTTTTAGTTCTTTTGAATTTTCATTCTTATTTTCGTTTTTTTGAATTGTCGGATTTCCAAATTTACGAATATTTGAATTTACGAATAATCGGAAAAATTCCATAAACGTGTTTGTTGTTAATTCGGATATTCCCAAATTAACGAATTTGTCGAAATTCATTAGAAAACTAATTCGGAACAAAACAAATTGCACATGTCTAGTTTGGGGATGGCCCTTTCCTGTTCCAACATAACTGCGGACCAGTGCACAAAGCAAGGTCCATAAAGGCATGGATGAGCGAGTATACAAGAAAAAGCAAAGCAAAAACACCAACTAAAAACTGTCACAATACAATAGTTTACACACGCCCATCGGGTCCCCCGCCGTGCCACGGGTGCACACCTCTGGCGGCTCTTAAAGGGGACGACGTACCCGTACGACGGTTCACGGGAACGTGCCACTTTGCCGACATATATCCGTGTGAGTCGGTCGGCAAGTGGTTAAGATGGGAAAACCCTTCCGGTCCTTAAGTGGTTAATAGGGGATTAACTGAGTGACCACCCAAGAATGTCAAATATGGAAATTCAATGGTGCCAAAAATTCATACAGCGATCCAAATACACGCGGTGCTCAGATAAATCCCCTCACCGTATGCAAATGCCTCTTACCAGAGATAGTGGATCTCAGATAGTAGAGATCACATTCACTTCCGGAGCACTCAATGGCGGGGCTGAGGAAGAGGTTTTTATTCACCGGTATTCAAGATGATGACTCCAGGATAGCCAATACTTGGAGATCCGGGAGCAGTTATTCCCAATATATGAAGAGAAGAGGAGAGCCTCGTAGTGCATTAAATTTAAAAAAACATTTATTAATACAAGTATACACTTACATCTAACATCTAGGCAGCTTTATGTCAGCATGAACGAACAAACACGTCAGTCAGCACCAGCCTGCTCGTGCGGGTTGACGTCACACAAATTATGGCTCCGACCGACGCGTTTCCCCGTAACAGGCTTCGACTGGGAAAGAAGACTCCTGTCATCGCTTTGCACCAACACATGTAACATGCATTGCTGCAACGCCATACTGCATTGCATGAATGCATGTGGTAATGCTGTCAGCTAGGCCTAACGGAGCCCAATGGTTTCTAATGGCAGCACTGCCTGGCTTCTAAGCTAGGGGGAGCCTCTGGTAGTGCTCTCAAGCCCTTGTAGGTATAGCACTGACCTATAATGGCAACTTGCAATATCAGCTGCAAGATTCCTAAACATTTTGGGTGCTTTTACCAACCCCTTTATTTATGTCATTAGCTTCTTATTTACAGCTCATATTGACGGACATTGTTCCTCCCTTTGATGTGCACTTGGAATGCATTAATTGAGCAGTACACATAGAAGTTCATGGGCTGCGTTTGACCTGCATTGCATTTCTTTGTACACCGCATGTCCTAATAAGGTGTGTTTGCATTGCAACAAAAGCAGACTTATTTTATGTATCTCAGGTACATATATAGCACTATCAATTTACGCAGCACTTTACATATACAGTGGATCCTTGGTTAACGAGTAACGCAGTTAAGGAGTGTTTTGAAAGACGAGCAATTTTTTTTTTTTAAATCCTGCCTCGGTTTGCGAGTGTTGTCTCGCAAAACGAGCAGAATTCACGCTAATGGGGTGTGCAGTACCGCATTTGGCCAGAAGTGCGGGAGCGCCGGTGACGCCAGTTCGGAGCCGTTCGGAAATACTCTGTTCCTGGGTGTTTCCAAGTTCAGCCGAGCTGTCCCAGAGTCTCTCCAGCGCCCCTCCACACCTCTGGCCACATGCGGAATTGTATGCAATAGAACTCAATGCGGAACGAATTATCTTCATTTCCATTGACTTCTATGGGGAAGCTCGCTTTGATATGCAAGTGCTTTGGATTACAAGCATTCTCCTGGAACGGATTATGCTCATAATCCAAGGTTCCACTGAACATTGACATCAGTCCCTGCCCTCCAGGAGTTTATAATCTAAGGTCCCGAACTCACATTCATAAACCACATACCAATTAACCTACCAGCATGACTTTGGAGTGTGGAAAGAAGGCCGGAGTACCCGGAGGAAACCCACCCAGGCACAGGGAGAACATACAAACTCCATGCAGGTAGTGTTGTGGTCGGGATTCGAACCGATGACCCTTTTGCTGCTAGGTAAAAGTGCTAACCACTATACCACTGTGACTTTTCTTATCCACTGTTGCACATATTGCTCCATTCAATATTGACAGAATAGAAAATGCAGCGTTTGAACAGAATGTTCAGTTACATTTACTTATCCTGTGCATATAGGTTGTCAGCTAGCTTGCTTACCCGTGAGTCCACCAGAGGGCAGTAATGTTACATACCATTAAATCCATTGAACGCTCAGCCATAAACTGCCATGGACTGCAGACAATATGTATTCCCCTTCGGAATGGTTAATAGCACCCAGGAGCCTTGTTGCGCATTTCAATTTAATTTGTTATTTATGCCCTGCTTTCAAGAGAGAATTTCATACAACAGCTAATGAGGATATTTAGAATCCATTTATCAATTATTCACACTGGTTTGTTTTCACCTATAACAAAAATAAAGGTTTTGATATATTTGCCTACTCACAGAGATTGTAATCCTGTAATAATTGTGACGGTAATTATGGTGTTGAAGAAATTAATTTGTTTGTGTAATTATATATTAAAATGTAATTCGGGCAAATTTAGTTTGTAATAAAGACAATTAATTTCAGAATCTTAATTATACCCATTTTAATCACAGAAAGATTTATGATGTCCTGCAGTGAACTATGTCTGGTTTTCTTATGACTTGCTTTTTTTTATTTTACATTTAAGGTGTTTTAGACTAGATATGTGCACTGCCGAAAAATTTGTTTGTTTTTGTCTTCGTTTTTTTTTTTTTTTTTTCGGGTCATTTGTTATGATTGAAACTCGTAAATTCGTAAATTCATAAATTGATCAATTCGGAAATTCTAAAATTTGTAAATATGAAATTCTAAAATTCTAAAACTATGAGAAAATCCGGAAAACCGAAAATTTGAAAGAACGAAAATCCGAAATAATAACTAACTAACTAATAATAACTAACTATTAAATTATAGGTATTGGAATTTTCTTTCAAATTTGTCTGAATTTATCCAAAGTTACGAATTATCTGAAATAACGAATGCTGCATCTAAAGAAATGGAACAAAACAAATTAATAATAAATAATAATAATTGTAGCCAAGGGTTTGCTAATATAAGTTGTTATGGTTGCAAATGAGTTTGGCTCCCTCTAGTGTCCTTTTAATGCTGTTAGGATTTTATTTTAATTCCTGAGAAGCAGCGTTGCAAAGTATTGTGGGAGATGTAGTTTGGAGGAGAAAGTGACTCTGTTAGCTGGATCAGCCCTAAACTACAATACAGACAATGCAAAGCGCGCAGCACTGCATGCTGGGAGCAGTAATAAAAGGATCAGCGCAGCCTTCTTTTGGCCTCTCTGGACGCCATTCAATACCTGCCAGCAGGAGGTCCGTGTCTGCAACCAGGAGACTGTGGCCTATACAGCGCGGAGTAGGATCGCGAGCCTCTGAGGGACTTCACAGTGTACAGCCCTGCCAGCTTAGCAAGCGGATCGGTGTGCAGTGCCAGGACATCTGGAAGCTTTCCTGCATCTCAGCCATCCGGAGGAGTGGTACAGCGCGGCTGTGACATCTTTTCATCAGACTGAGACATCAGGAGGGGAGTCCAGACGGAGCCTCACAGCCTCTGAGTCTATTGTGGTGAGAGGGCACCTGCCCATTTCCGTAAAGTGCACTGTTTGCTGAGTGAGTTATTTACAGACTGCTGGTGAGACTTGTAGTTCCACAGAAGTGATTCTACTTATTCACAGGCAACATACAGCTGAACTCTGGGGTTTGTTGTTCCCTGCACTGTAAGGTCAGTACACTGTATGACACAGGAAGTTACAAGTGCCATATTTCTTCAATTAAGCAGTTATCAACGTACCATTTATTCTACAGTTTGCGTTCTCTCTTTTGCCTTGTTGGATTACAAATACTGCAGTTTAAACTACAGGCTAGCTGAAGATATCTGGAGTCAAGGAACTTTTATCATCTTTTGCAAAGCATTATGGTTCTATTTTGTAGTTTGAACATTGAATTACAACCTAGGGGGAGCCCTTGAGTACAGGTTAAATATTGCATTGTATTGTTGAATGTAAGTAACATTATATTGCAATTTGGCGTGTGTATTGAGGCCTCAGTGGGAAGGTGTTTAACCACTTTGGTTCCCAAACAAAATTGACGTACTTTTTTCCCCACAAATAGAGCTTTCTTTTGGTGGTATTTGATCACCTTTGCGTTTTTTTTTTTTTTTTTTGTGCTATAAACAATAAAATAGCATAAATTTAGAAAAAAACACATTATTTTTTTACTTTTTGCTATAATAAATATCCCCCAAAAATATTTAAAAAAAAAGTTTTTTTCCTCAGTTTAGGCCGATACGTAAAATCGCAATAAGCGTATATTGATTGGTTTATAGCGTTTACAAAATAGGGGATAGTTTTATGGCATTTTTATTAATCATTTTTTTCATTAGTAATGGCGGCGATCAGCGTTTTTTTTTATTGTGACTGCGACATTATGGCAGACAGATCGGACACTTTTGGCGCTATTTTGGGACCATTCACATTTATACAGCGATCAGTGCAATTAAAGGGCTTAACCACTAGATGGCGCTGTAGGGGTTAAGTATGTCCTAGGGAGTGATTTTAACTGTGGGGGGAGGGGCTGTGTGTGACACGACACTGATCACCGCTCCCCATTACAGGGAGCTGTGATCAGTGACAGTGTCACTAGGCAGAACGGGGAAATGCTTGTTTACATCAGCATCTCCCCGTTCTCCCTCTCCGTGACGCCTTTGCGGGTATCCCAGCGGACTCAATCGCGCTCACGAAGTTCCCGGTGGGCGCTCGCAATACACCTCTTAAAGAGCAACGTACAGGTACGTGATTCTGCCGGTACATGCCCTTCTGCCGCAGTATATATGCGTGAGGCGGTCTGGGAATTGGAGGATATTGAACACTTGTCCCATTGTACACCCGTATACATATACTTTCTACAGTGATTATTAAATCCACAGTTTTCATATCTAAACTGATTGTTACCAACTGTCATATATTGTTTGTGTTCATTCACATTGTTAATTGTGTTTATTATTCACTGTAGTAAACTTTCTGAGTGGTTCAGTGACATTGTGTGAGTTTCTCATTGATAACATCCTAATACAGCATGGAACCCAAGGTGTCAGAGAGGTAAGCTATGTGTTGTTTACCAACACAGAGCTCTCTTCTGTCATTCACTCAGCTGATCAGCGGGTCCCGGCCATAAACGATTGGCCTGGAACCCACTGACTGGCTTGTGCTGCAGAGAATGACAACACGGCGGGGCGGGGCAGGAGGGTGCACGCTTCCCCTACCAGGAAGTGCTGGATCACATACATGTACCTGATCCAGTGCATCGGGAGCCGCTCTGCAGCAGTAAATCTGCAGTAGGCGGTCTGCAAGCTGTGGGCACAAGATCCACTATATATATATATATATATATATATATATATATATATATATATATATATATATATATATATATATATATTGTTATCACTCCCGTGAGACTCCATCTGCCCTTGTCATTTTATTATTGGGAATACTTTCCTTGCCAATTCTATTTCCAGTATAATGATGCCGGCCTCTAGACGATTTATTTTCCTTGAGTGACTTCTATTAGTGTAATTTGCTCTAATAAGCAGAGCTCATTCTCTGCTATGTATCCTGTAGTTGTATATAATGTATTGTAGAAATCAATATACAGTAAGTTGGCAGGATACTCCCTGCAGTTATTTTCTGCCTTGGCTCGCATTGTGGCATCTATCACAGTATGGCAATGAGTCTGCTATTCCTGTTTCCTACCTTTAAAGAGATGTTAAAGTTAGCGATGTTTAATCAATTTATATTTTTGCAAATGTAATGCTGGTCTAGAATTTAGGAGGTTATTAGTATTATTTACCGGTGAGAAAGTGTTAAGGGCATCCCAGGTTACGGCGCACAATCCTCCTTGTGCTGGTTGTGGCACTTTGTTGGGATCCAGTAAGGCCTAGGCATTTTATTATTAGGGAATTAATTCATTATTCTTTGGGAATACTGATGTCTGCCTGTAGGATTGGGGAACCCCCCCCCCCCCCCCCCCCCCGGGGCTAGTGTCCATAAGCTTTGGGCTTGTGCCAATGGCATCAGTTTGACATCCGCTTGAGATGCTTTCCAGCCAACTTACATTATCACTTCCCCTTTCCTACCTACCCATGCACTATTCAACCTCCCCCCCCCCCCCCCCAGCCAGCCTACACGATCATTTCCTCTTTCCTACCTACCCATGCACTATCCAAACCCTCTCAGCCAGCCTACATTATCATTTCCTCTTTCCTAGCTACCCATGCACTATCCAACCCCTCTCAGCCAGCCTACAGTATCACATCCCCTTTCCTACCTACCCATACACTATCCAACCCCCAGCCAGCCTACATTATCATTTCCCCTTTCCTACCTACCCATGCACTATCCAATCCCTCTCAGCCAGCCTACATTATCATTTCCCCTTTCCTACCTACCCATGCACTATCCAACCCCCCCAGACAGCCTACATTATCACTTCCCCTTTCCTACCTACCCATGCACTATCCAACCCCCCCCCCCCCCCCCCCCCCCCCCCCAGCCAACCTACATTATCACTTCCCCTTTCCTACCTACCCATGCACTATCCAACCCCCACCCCCCCCCCCCCCCAGCCAGCCTACATTATCACTTACCTTTTCCTACCTACCACTACACTATTCAACCCTGCTCAGCCAGCCTAAAGTATCACCTCCGCTGTTCTACCTACCCCTGCACTATCCAACCCCCAACATAACCCAATCCCCTCTCTATTTTCTTTACCAATTTCATTGCTAGGATATTGTGCTAAGCCTCTAAGTAAAGAAACGAATCAGAACCTTTGCTAAGTGGAAGAGTGGGTTTCATGATAAAGTTGGCAGTGCCTCCAACCAGGATAGGGCCTCTGTGAACATCCTCTTCATGGGAAATCAATCAGTAATCCAAATAAAGTAACTGGGAGCTGAAGAACTACTACAATCAGCATACTGTATAAAATGAACCATCAGTATATATACACAGTATATATGGGACACTTGTAAAAATATAACAAGCTTTATGTAGTGCTGGCTCCTGACGAGCAGGCGCTATTGTTTTTGAAAATTAAGTTTGCTGAAGCCACAGTTGGGCTTCAGGATAATTCTTCTAAAATTTCTGGTTTCAGTACCAGTCTAGCTGGCTTGCACTGGGTTCTCCTTGACTGTAGGTGTCGCTGTCACTGCCCGCAAGAGTAGAAAGCATTCTAGCTGGATGCATTAAATGCCACTTACCTCTCGGAACCAGCCCAGTGGGAGTGTTCTCCTGCTGTGCTTTCTGGGGGGGGGGGGGTAATTAAGGTACCGACACCATGTGAAAAAAAAAGCTTTTCCTGTCCACGTGGTTCTGGTGGTCCTCCTGACCCAGCCTCATGGCCCTCCTGGCCTGGGGTGCGAACCATGTATCCTGTGTCTCGGGCTTTCTGGCCCGAGGCAATGTAACTGCAGGGATAGGCCCGAGTGACTTTTGGAGCCTACTGATCCAAGGAAGGTCCGGTGCCGTCTCAACGGAATGGAGAGCCCCAGCAACTGAAGTACCCCAGGGGAGGACCCTTTCAGGAGAAGGCCATGCCCAAGGCTGGCTTCTCAGAAGGAGTCTGGAGGCTTAGTTGAAGGACGCAACCCGGAACATCCCTCATATGGTATCGCCGGATCGGCTGAGAGAATCTGGTACCGTATGACAGTTACTTAAAGTTCATCTAATACCTCAGTGACGTTAAAGTGTAACTACAAGTCTGTGGCAGAGACTGTACCGAGTATCCTACCGGCTGCTAGGCCTAGTGAGAGAGACCTATCCGGGGGACTGCAGGAATCCGGTTTGTGAAACAGTTTAATCTCTGGATTCATCTGATATCTTCACCCTGCAATCTAAGTACCTGAACTCACCCCTAAACCCTATACCCTTTATCGAGAGACTGTGTTCTATTTTCTGTTTGAATAATTTTTATTGAAGTTTTTAACAGAATACATGGGAATTTTCAAGTACAGTCTGTATCAAATAACATAGTATTGCTTTACATCAGAAGCTAAAACCAAACAGTCTTGAATAAACAGTTTTAAAATCTGCTGTTGGAGCTATGAGTAGTGGCTTACATTGCTTACTAATTATATTCTTATTGTGCACTTGAGGTGGACGCCGGTCCTCCTGGCGCCCCTATGGGAACACGCTGCGCCTCAGGACCATGGTCCCCCTCCCCTGAGATATTTAGAAGTCTCAAACTATAAAACATGCTATTCAATCAAGCCATAAATGCCAATACCTGTGTCCCTCCCTTCCAGCCGGAAGGTGTGGAGGTCATCGTTTATTCAGGAGTAGACTTCCAACAGTTATGATAACTGGTATCAGATATTGTAGATGAGAAAAAGGAGAAAGAAAAAGGAGAAAGAAAATAATAAGAAGGAAAAGAGTAGAATGATAGTGAGTAGGAGTAACACCTTCAGAACAACGAGGACCGTTGATTAATCAGGCCCCCGCTGCTGTAAAATGTGGTCCAGGATAACCAATTTGTTATAAACAATGAAGTTTTGCCTTCTCTGCTAGCAATAATTCGTTCATATGCTGCTATAACATTCACTCTAGCTGATACCTCTGCCACAGAAGGAATCTTGTTCGTTTTCCATTTGTGAACTATTGCCGATCTAGCTGCTAGGAATATGTGAGAGATTATAGACCGTTTGTAACAAGGGTAATCAGATAAACGTAAACCTAGTATAGCCATTTCTAAACTAGGAGAGATCTGTTGTGAGGTTACTTGTGAGATTAGTTGAAATATTTTAGGCCAGAATAGATTGAGTTGTGGGCAGGCCCAGACTACATGTGCTAAAGTACCTACATGACCACACTCCCTCCAACAGAGGTTGGAGTTATCTTTTGAGAATTTTGCTACTACATAGGGGGTGAAGTACCATCTCAACATTAACTTTTGGTTGAGTTCTTCATAGTTAGCACATCTGGAGTATTTATAGTTACACTTAATAGCATTCACCCATTCGGCTTCTGAATAAGCTTTCCCCAGTTCTGTTTCCCATTTTAGCAATGGTGTATACTTTTGAAAAACATCTTTGTCATTTAATGAATTGTATATAGTTGAGATTCCTTTGTTCTTGGTGTTGCAAGACCAGAGGAACTTCCATACTTTTTCAACAATGGGAATATGTGTCATTTTTATACTATTATATAAGGATGCTATCTGGGTGTACGTGAAATACTCCGTTTGTGTTATTTGGAATTTTTGCCTGACCTCCGCGAACGATAGTACTTTCTCACCTATTGTGATGTCTGCTATATTAATGATCTTGTGTTCTTGCCATTTCTTCACTGTCATATTGGGGATCAGCCATGGGATAGATTCTAAAGGAATGGGAATTCTGACTATCGGGTATTGCATACTCCCTTCTGATTTAATTTCTGACCATGCTCTACCAGCTGCTTTGATCGTGGGGTGGTCTACGAGCTGAGTGGTGGTGGGGACAGCTGACGCTAACAGAAATGATAAAGGTGAGAGGGGTTGGAAACTAGCCAATTCTAATTGGCACCATGGTTTCACAACTGGTTCCTGTGTTTAGTTTGTATGAGGGGGGAGCAACGTGCTCTACAGCCCCCCCCCCCACACACAAAACTTGACAGTTGTTTTTGCATTGTGGTGAAAAAGGAATTTGGAGGTTGGATTGGTAAGGTTCTAAAGATATACAATACTTTGGGCATTACCAACATTTTGTAAGCTGCAAGTCGCCCAGACCAGGAGAGGTAGTGTTTTTGAATGTTCATGAGGTCCTTCTGGCATTTTTCAATCAGTGGAAGATAATTATCTTTATATAAATTCGAAACAGGATAAGATAGCTAAACTCCTAGATACGTGATGGATTTTGTAGTCCAAGGGAACGGGAGAGTAGATTTCAGTTGGTTTTCTATATTTTTCGGTAACGCTATGCCTAGTATGTTAGATTTGGTTTCATTAACTTTATAGTAGGATGTTCTACCAAACATTTGGAGAACATCATGGGCTGCAGGGAGTGAGGTGGCTGGGTTAGAAAGTGACAGAATCACATCGTCCGCAAACAATGAGATTTTGTGCTTATGGCCCTGGGATGTTATACCATGAATTTTATGATCCGACCTAATTTTCTCTGCTAAAGGTTCCATTACTAGGGCAAATATTAACGGGGACATGGGGCAGCCTTGCCTCGTGCCATTGGTAATATGGAATTGTTTAGAGAACATACCTTCCGTATATACATAAGCAGACGGGGAGGAGTACAGAGCTAATATTGCGTTTCGTATTGGACCGAGAAAGCCAAATTTCTCCAACACACCCTCTAAATATCCCCAATGGACCCGGTCGAAAGCCTTCTCTGCATCCAACGTAAGGAGCAGAGAAGGCTCTCTGTTCTTTGCAGCAATATTAATGAGGTTTATCATCCTCCTTGTGGCATCTGTTGTTTGTCGGCCAGATACGAAACCTACTTGGTCATAATTAATTAATTGTGGTAGTATATTTGTCAATCTATGTGCTAATAATTTGGCGTATATTTTTACATCAACATTTAAAAGCGAGATGGGTCTAAAATTCTGTGGAGTATTGGGTACCTTCCCTTGTTTAGGTAGGGTTATGATTGTGGCAGTTAGCATTTCAGTTGGAAAGCCTGCAACAGCCGTTGCATTTTCAAAAACTTTCTGTAAGAAAGGAATTAATATTGTACTAAATAATTGGTAATACTCTGAGGAGTAACCGTCTGGGCCTGGTGATTTATTGTGGGGGAGATTTTTGATTATCTGCTCTATCTCTTGTGACGTTATCAGTCGGTTCAGGTTTTCAAGATCTGGTTGAGGTATAGTGGGCAAGTCAATTGACTTCAGGAATTCCTTTATCAGGTCAGTAGTGGGTTGGGGGGGTGTCCTGGTCATGTTTGAGGTTATACAGTCCCTCGTAATAGTCACTAAACGTGTCTGCAATGTCTTTGGGGTTTGTAACTTTCAGTTTGGTCTTAGTGTTAAAGATAGAGGGTATTTTTTGTGTAGCTATTTTTTCCTTTAGCTGATTGGCAAAAGATTTCCCTGCTTTATTGCTGTACCTATAGTTACGGGCTTTCAGAGAACGAAACTGGTGTTCCTGCTGAGCCACCAGGTGCGCCCGTAGTTCTTGCCTTGCGACAAATAATTATTTTTTCAGTTGTAGGGTGGGGGCCTGTTTATTACTAGAGTCCAACTGATCAATTTTACTCAATAGATCATTTAGTTTCTTAGTCTGTTGTTTTTTAAATCTGGCACTCATTTGTATGAGCAGACCCCTAATGTACACTTTGTGCGCTTTTCCACAGCGTGAAGGGATCGTCGACCGAGGGAGCGTTTATGGCAAAAAATTCTTTAAGATCTGAGCTTATTTTTTCTAAGTTGTTAGGCTGTGACAGAATGTAGATATCGTTACGCCATCTATTTGCTCTGGTCTCGGTTCAACGATCCCCCACCTGGATGGAGATAGGCGCATGGTCTGACCCTGAAATACAGTGGATAGTTGATTTGACTATTCTTTGCAACAAAAACTTATCGACCAAGAATAGATCTATTCGGAAGTACGAGTTATGCACATGTGAGAAAAAAGAAAAGTCCCTCTCTGAGGCATGTTGGCACCTCCATACATCATATAGACCGGACAGGGAGATGAAGCGGGCCAACGTAATCCTACGTTGTTTAGTGGTAGTTCCTTTAGAGACGTCCATCTCCCTGTCCGTTACAGTGTTAAAGTCCCCACAAACAATCAGGGAACCTTTTTCTACAGCCAGTACTTTTTTTCCAAATTTTGTTCAAAAACCTAAGTTGCGTATGGGTACCCCAAATATGGTTAATCTCACTTCCAAGGTAGAATACTTTCCACGCGGAGTCTCAGACCACTCCCCACTAGGATTGTGGTTAATTACCAGACCGGCTAGCACACTACCTAGGGCCCCATGGAAGTTAAATGCCTTCTGGCTTAAACTGTTCACCTCACGAGACAGGGTAGATGATAAAATCGCAGTCTTTCTTCAAACGCACAGACATTACACTGACCCACTGCAAAAATGGGAGACACTAAAGGCGTACCTCAGGGGGATATTCATAGAAGAAATACAAGTAGTTAAGCACAATTCCTCGGCCCTTATGGACCAGGTGGGGGATCAGGTGAGGCAACTGGAACTCTCATACGTAACCAATCCAACTGAACAGGCAAGAGAGGCATGGATGGCGGCCCAGGACTCCCTGGACCGCCTGAGATCCTCCACGGCGGACAAAAAACGCTTTTTTACGAAACTCGCGTTCTATGAGGAAGGTGAACAGACAGGCAGACTCCTGGCCAAAATAGCAAAGTCCCAGCAGCACTCCCCGGCTATTGGCGCTATTAGAGCCGCCAATGGCAAGGTGGTCAACACACCCGAGGCCATTATCTCTGAGCTGGCATCTTTTTACAAAAATCTATATGAGTCAAGAGATGCTTACACAGACGAGGAACTAGAAATGTATATGTCAGATATGGAACTGCCCAGGTTACCTGCCACAGCAAGGGAACAAATCAGTGCCCCTATCACTTTAGAGGAACTACAAGAGGCAGCCAGCTCTTTCTCCACAAATAAGGCCCCAGGGGAGGATGGTCTCCCTATAGAGGTATATACCAACTATGGAGAACAGCTACTGCCAGAACTATTAAAGGTGTTCAATGCCTCCTTAGAATGCGGGCAGTTGCCGGACTCTATGTCGAGAGCTAATATAATATTACTGCTGAAGCCAGGGAAGGACCCGGTTGACCCTGGGTCGTACAGACCTATATCCCTGCTACAGAGTGATGTAAAACTACTAGCCAAAGTGCTGGCGCTCAGGGTCAACGGGATAATAACTAGCATTGTCCACCAAGATCAGGCTGGCTTTATGCCACAGAAATCTACAGCCACGAACCTGAGACGACTGTTTCTCAATATGCAAGTGCAAGCGGATAAGGGGGGTCACAGGGCTCTCTTGTCCCTGGATGCCAATAAAGCATTTGACAGCGTCAGCTGGCGGTACCTATGGGCAACACTAGGAAAGTTTGGCTTTGGAGAGAGATTTATAGCATGGGTGAAGTTGCTATACACATCGCCGCAGGCAACTATTAGGATGGCCGACAGGATGTCACCGGTCTTCGCTCTCGGCAGGGGGACCCGGCAGGGTTGCCCGCTGTCCCCACTGCTGTTTGCGATAGCCGTGGAGCCACTGGCAGCCCTGGTGCGGGCGAGTAGCTGCATCCAGGGGTTCCAATATGGCACGATACAGGAAAAAATCATGTTATATGCTGACGACATGATGCTTTTTCTGGAAAACCCTTCACAATCCCTCCCCGGGGTCATGTCTGTCATAAAGAAATTTGGACACTTCTCCGGGCTAACCATAAACTGGTCAAAATCAGCGTTGATGGTATTGGACGGGGGTGGGGAGGTGGCCCTCCCCGACTCCTGCCCCATCCCGGTGGTGAACAGCTTTAAGTACCTGGGAGTGCAGGTGTCGCCCAGGCTTGGGGACTACTGCAATCTCAACATACACCCCCTACTGTCCAGATTTAGGGACAAAATTAACACCTGGAATGCCCTTAAAATGTCACTTGCAGGAAAGGCCAACCTAATAAAAATGATACTAATGCCCCAGTTGCTTTACTTCCTTCACAACTCCCCAGTGGTAATACACTTAAAAATCTTTAGAATAGTAAACACTCTCTTTAGAAGACTTCTATGGCACAATAGACCCCCCGAATACGTCTGGAACAGCTGCAACAACCAAAGGACAGCGGAGGGCTGGCACTCCCCAACCCTTGGCTGTACTACATAGCGGCCCAGCTACAACATTTGATCGGCTCCATGTCCCAGGACCCGGGTGGCTCATCGGCGCAACTGATGCTGAGGGCCACGGGGGCAGAAACTATACCGACAGGGCTGGAGGCACAAATGTTCTCGAAATCCAACAAACAAACCCCGACGCTTTCACTGGTACAAAAGGTATGGAACAAGAGCAGACAGTTTCAGGGGGTGCAAGGATTCACGGAGTACAGCCCAATATGGGATAATAAATCCTATGTGGAGTTGGTTAAGCTTCAACAGGGACCCAGATGGCGCGCATGGGGGGTGTCCCTACTGTCCCATATATTTGAAAATGGTAAATTGCTGTCCTTCCAGGAACTGCGAGTGAGATTTAACTTACCTGTCAATATGCAATACTACTACATACAACTACAGCACGCAGTCAGGGCACAGGGGAACGCGGTGGAGTGGACACAGTCACGCACTCCAGTGTTCCAGGTGATGAAGGCAAGTACTGAAACTAAGGGGTTTATCTCCCAGTGTTACCAAATGCTATTAACACAACACTTGAGGACATTCCCGAGCAGAGCGGAGGGCATGTGGGAGAGGGACCTGGGTCACATATCAGGAGATCAGTGGATAGAAGCTATGCAGTCGGTAACTAGCTGCTCCCTCAATGTAGCGCAGAAAGTCTCCCAGCTATACATTCTACTAAGAGTCCATTATACCCCGACCAAACTGTATACAATGGGTAGACTGCCTGACCCACTTTGTAACCGATGCAGGAGACAAAACGGTGACCTCATACACCTCTTATGGAGATGCCCAAAACTCCATAGATACTGGAATGAAGTGGTGAACATACTTAATGGAGTGTTTCAGACAACAATCCCCATGGACCCCCTGTGCTGTTTGCTGGGGGTCCTTGAGGATGTAATCCCAGAGGAACCAATCAGAATAGCAGTAACTAGAGCATTATTCCAAGCCAGAAAGCTAATATTGATGGGATGGAAGTCAATACTGCCACCGACAGTCACCTCCTGGATAGCTCACATGGGGAACACACTCCGAATGGAGAAATATATATATCAGCACAGAGGTAGCCCAAACAGGTTCGAAAATATATGGGCTAAATGGCTCGACACCCCAGGTTTGAGTCCCAGGGAACTAGTCATATCAAGACTGTTGCAATGTTCATAAACTGTACCGTATATGTATACGTAAGCAACCTGTGCAGGCTAGTAGGCAATGCCAAAGTGTGTAATGTGTATGTTGAGAACGTATGACACCAATTTGTTGGGAAAAACTTTATGCATAAAGGAAACTGTTGTGCTATGTTCAATGTTAAATAAAAACCTTTCTGATTTAAAAAAAAAAAAACCTAAGTTGCTTTGTGTTAGGAAGATAGACATTCACTATGGTGTATACAGCATTGTCAAGTTTCGCACACCAAGATTATAAATCTACCAGTAGGGTCTAAATATACTTCTAGTTCTTTGAAAAGGATTGAGTCCCTGATAGCGACAGCGTCACCTCCTTTCTTTTTAGGGTTGTTTGCGGTGTAAACGGTGGGAAACTTCCGGTGCTTGAAGGTGGGAGGTTTCGTTGAGCAAAAATGTGTCTCTTGGAGACAAAAAATGTCACTATGACGTGAAATGGCTTCTTTCCACGCCATTTGCCTTTTATAAGGGCTATTTAGTCCTTTGACATTGAGAGATGAGATAGCAATAGGCATCTTGTTGTATGAAGTTGGTGAAGTGAGTTGCTATTTAGTGTGAAATGTTAGATAATGTTACCTTATTGAAGGCGGTGACCAGTGTCCCACCCAGTTGGATTTGCGATGAGGGTATCCGCTTCAGTAGGTTATGTCTAGCAGAGAGGTTCTGTAGTCACCTGGATCACTTGACAAAAACTTGAGATATAAGAGATGAGAAAAAAAAGAAAAAAAAATTGCTTAAAGATAAACAAAATAAAACGTTACAATCACCGTTGATATTGCGTAGATTTTTTTGAAAATTTGCGATTCAAAGTAGAATCTGTGCGGTATTGCTACCGCTCCTCTTGGGGGTTTGAGTGAAGGGATAAAAGAACACAGCCATCCCCTGGGCCAACAGAGACAGATATGCCGTTGGAATTAAGCCATCAAAGTCAACCAGTGTCATCATCTGAGTCTTCTTTGTTCGGAGTGGGGGTCCTGTTCCTATGTTTTTCCTTCATGTCAGCAGGTAGAATTTGCCATTCTTTCATCAGGCGCATGCCTTCTTTAACACTTGCTATGATGTGATTTTGGCTGTCTTTAGTGATCCTCAATTTTGCAGGATAGATCCAGCGGTACACTATTTTATTATTGTTTAGTGGTTTGGTAATGCTGGCTAATTGCCTGCGTTGCTGCATGGTGAACGCAGACAAATCTGTGTAGAAGGATAGGTCCTGTAAGTCAGCAGGGATATTGTCGCGGTGTCTCACTGCAGCCATGAATCTGTCCTTAGTATGAAAGAAATGGATCCTGACTATGGTATCCCTGGGCAGGTGGGAAGCAATATGCTTGGGCTTGGGGAGTCTGTGGATCCGGTCCACAATAAGATCTGCCATGGGAGCCTCAGGGAGCATGGTCTTCATGACCGTAGTAAAGTATTCTTTCAGTTCAGGAGGTTTAACAGTTTCAGGGATTCCTCTAATTTTGATATTATTCCTTCTAGATCTGTCCTCCAAATTTGCCAGTTTTAGTTGCATCTGCATGATCTCGTTGTCCCTATTATTGTGGGCATCAGACAATCCGCCGGACTTTCCAGCGGGGCTTCGCCGGACTTTCCGAGCGTGTGACTTGCCCACACACGCCCGGACTTCTCCGGCGGACAATCCGCTGGCCAAAGTCCGTGGGACTTTTGAAAATGAACGGACTTGACACACACGGAGCAGTCCGTTCATTTAGAACGTAACTTCAGGTTACGTAGCTAGCGTAGGCAGTAAATGCCGCCGCGCTAGCTCCGTCACCTGGCATGGATTTAAAGGTTCCCCCCAAATCCATCTCAGACCCTTATCCGAGCACGCAGCCTGGCAGGCCAGGAAAGGGGTGGGGACGAACGAGCGCCCCCCCCCTCCTGAGCCGTACCAGGCCGCGTGCCCTCAACATGGGGGGTGCCCTGGGGAAAGGGGGGCCGTGCGGCCCCCCCACCCCAAAGCACCTTGTCCCCATGTTGATGAGGACAAGGGCCTCTTCCCGACAACCCTGGCCGTTGGTTGTCGGGGTCTGCGGGCGGGGGCTTATCGGAATCTGGGAGCCCCCTTTTCTAAGGGGGTCCTCAGATCCCGGCCCCCCACCCTATGTGAATGAGTATGGGGTACGATGTACCCCTACCCATTCACCTAAGGTGTAAAATGTAAAGTACAAAAACACACACACTTTTGAAAAAATATTTTATTGCACTGCTCCGGGGGTCTTCTTCCGTCTTGCGGGGGTCTTCTCGCCGGACTCCTCCGCCATTTACCAAGCTCTTTTACCGAGCGGAGAAGTCCGGCTACCTTCTTCGTCGTCGCGGCCGTCGTCTGGGGGTCTCGATCCGCCTTTCGGGGTCTTCCGGGGTCTCTTCTGTTCTTGTGGCGGTCGTCGTTTTCCGCGCCGCCGCCTTCTTCTTCTTGTTCTTGTTCTTCTTCTTCCGATGTTGACCCGTCGCTGTCTCTGGCCGAAATGGCAGAGCCGCGCTGTGCTGGGACTTATATAGGGACATGGGGACAGGGTCACATGCTAATGTCACATGGTGACCCCGCCCCCTTGCGATGTCACAGTCCCGGAGGATGCTGGGACTGTGACATCGCAAGGGGGCGGGGTCACCATGTGACATGAGCATGTGACCCTGTCCCCATGTCCCTATATAAGTCCCAGCACAGCGCGGCACTGCCATTCTGGCCAGAGAGAGCGACGGGTCAACATCGGAAGAAGAAGAAGAAGAACAAGAAGAAGAAGGCGGCGCCGGCGGCGCGGAAAACGACGACCGCGGCAAGAACAGAAGAGACCCCGGAAGACCCCCGAAGGCGGATCGAGACCCCCAGACGACGGCGGCGACGACAAGAAGGTAGCCGGACTTCTCCGCTCGGTAAAAGAGCTAGGTAAATGGCGGAGGAGTCCGGCGAGAAGACCCCCCAAGACGGAAGAAGACCCCCGGAGCAGTGCAATAAAATATTTTTTCAAAAGAGTGTGTGTTTTTGTACTTTACATTTTACACCTTAGGTGAATGGGTAGGGGTACATCGTACCCCATACTCATTCACATAGGGTGGGGGGCCGGGATCTGAGGGCCCCCTTAGAAAAGGGGGCTCCCAGATTCCGATAAGCCCCCGCCCGCAGACCCCGACAACCAACGGCCAGGGTTGTCGGGAAGAGGCCCTTGTCCTCATCAACATGGGGACAAGGTGCTTTGGGGTGGGGGGGCCGCACGGCCCCCCTTTCCCCAGGGCACCCCCCATGTTGAGGGCACGCGGCCTGGTACGGCTCAGGAGGGGGGGGCGCTCATTCGTCCCCACCCCTTTCCTGGCCTGCCAGGCTGCGTGCTCGGATAAGGGCCTGAGATGGATTTGGGGGGAACCCCCACGCCGTGGGGAGTCCCTTTAAATCCATGCCAGGTTACGGAGCTAGCGCGGCGGCATTTACTGCCTACACTAGCTACGTAAACTGAAGTCACGTGCTAAATGAACGGACTTGTCGATGAGTGGCAAGTCCGTTCATTTTCAAAAGTCCGGCGGACTAGCCTACTAACGGCGGGATTGTCCGCCGGACTGCCAAGTCCAGCGGATGATTTTAAAACCAAACTTAAAACTTTGGTCCGCCGGACTTTAGCGCCAAAAAGTCCGCCGACGCCCACACATGAGGGGATTGTCCGCTGGACTTGAGTCCAGAGGATAATCCCGCGGGATAGTCCCTTCGTGTGTACGCCGCATTAGGGACACCAGCATGTCCTTTAGGGTAGTGTCCATCACAGGCATATTGGCTGTGGGGAAGTCTGATATGGATTCCTGCAGCTCCCTTGTGTCTTCTAGGAAAGAATCAAGGCTTACCTCCAGATCAGCCCTGTCTGTTGCTCCGTTCAGCTTCTGCTTGCTCTTGGCTGGGCTGGAGGAGGCCGATGGAAAAGGCGACATGTGCTCCGGTCTTTGTTTGGAGTGAGCGCGGCCTGTGGATGTTGCCGAAGGCGCGCTGTGCTGTGAGTAGGGGCCGTGTGTGTCTCTCCAGCTTCCATCGCCGCCATCTTGGTCTGTATACCGGCGCTGCATGGCGAAGAAATCGGGCATTTTCCCCGGTTTTTTTTTTTTGCATCTTTGCGCTTCCTCGATGCCATCCTGGATGTCCGCGGGGTATGATAGAGCTTTTTGTGTCCAAGTTCGTGGCTTTGAGTCGCTATAGAAGCTCTGAAGGCCCGCTGTGGAGAGGAGCTGTCTTCCAAAGCAGCCATCCACTCCGCTGGTCAGCCACACCCCCCAGACTGTGTTCTATTTTCTGAATAAAAACCCTGAAAGAGGATTCAGTGTCAGTCTCAACCTTTACTCTGGGTTACTTTCCACGGGATCCCTAAGACGGAGCTACAACAGGTGAGGTAACGGTAAGCCCAAAAATAACCAGCAGCTCCTTTGGTGGTCAGTGCTACATTTATATTGGAAGAGATTAAAATATAACTAAAGGCAAAACTTTGTTTTTTGGTTTTGGCTAGAGGGGGAGAGGAATAAGAACCCCTGTCAGTTTTTATTGCTGTCTGTATCCCTGTTAGGGAGGCTCTCCCTCTCTATTTATCCTGTTTACCATTAGGCCGCAAACCTGCAACAATGTGAACCTAGCCCTAGAAATCGCACAAAGCTTGTTGCCCCCAAAAAAGGAGCAGGAGCTTCTATTGGGTGACAAATAAGCATAGGGCGGCCCAGTGAAGTGAATGGGCGTGACACACGGAATGGCATGAAAATCGCGAGCAGGAATGCAAGCTAAGTGAAGTGTGAGTGGGCCCTTAGAACAATCATTGTATATACGGCTCTCCTATCCATACCACTAACGCCGGTGATCTGCTCCATGTACCCACTACAGCCCAAACATGGGAAGGGTTAAGAGAAACAAGCACTCCCCGCTCATGTCAGCCCAGAATTTCAAGGCCGCTCTCTAGATTCCAGGCCCTGTGTCCTCCTGTGCTCCCGGAATCAGCTATTTTTGGCTAAAGCTTTGCACTCTCAGTGGGCAGTTTGCCATTTGCGTTTTAAAGACGATACACAAGTCGCTTGTATTTCTCACCTCGTCTCACAGCTGGTAGATTTGCCGGGGCTAGGATTTCCTCTCTGGTGTGAGGTCACTCAGCAGAACGCCATGCTGGGGTGACAAGACACAGAGCGACTTCCAATGGTCTGTGCGGCGGCCCCGGGGCCATGACAGCGAGGAGACTCGCTTTGAATCATCTTTTTTCTTTTTTTTCTCCATTATTCATTCGTATTTCCATAAATTATTGCAAATCATATAAATTTGTCGCTAAATTTGTTTACACCTTTCCTTTACATTTTAACCGCTTGCCGACCAGCCGCCGTCATTATAATGCGGCAGGTTGGCAGGGCTGCACGAATCGCCCTAGGTGTATGTCGGCCACTTTAAGAGCTCTAGGGGGTGCAACGCCGGAGCCAATGCATGTGGCTGGTGGCCGCAATGTCCGCCGGCGACCTGCGATTGCTCCTCAGAGAGACAGAAAGGGGATCTGTCAATGTAAACAGACAGATCCCTGTTCTGACAGGGGGAGTAGAGAGAGAGCTGCTGTTCCTAGTGATCAGGAACAGCGATACGTCTCCTCCTCCAGTTAGTCCCCTCCCCCCCACAGTTAGAAACACCCCCCCCGGGAACATTTAACACCTTGATCACCCCCTAGTGTTAACCCCTTCCCATAACTCCCAACATTTTGAGATGGAAACAAGGGATACCTATTAGCAAAAGTATGTAGGCATAGGACGCACCCCCTTAACCACTTGCCGACCGCCGCATGTACATTTACGTTGACAGAATGGCATGGCTGGGCAAATGGGTGTACAGGTACGTCCCTTTGAATTTGCTGCTGCGTGGTCACGTGCGCGCTGTGACCCTGCCTGGAGCTCCGTGAGTCGGATTGCGGGTCCCGCAGACCCGACCGCCGCGAGGATTCCCGCGATCGTCTCACGGAGCTGAAGAACGGGGAGATGCTAATGTAAACAAGCATCTCCCCGTTCTGCCTAGTGACACTGTCACTGATCACAGCTCCCACTGAGCCATGCCCCCTAACAGTTAGAATCACTCCCCAGGACACACTTAATCCCTCCCTAGCCCCCTAGTGGTTAACCCCATTCACTGCCAGTGTCATTTTTACAGTAATCAATGCGATTTTATAGCACCGATCGCTATAAAAATGACAATGGTCCCAAAAATGTGTCCAAATTGTCCGATGTGTCCGCCATAATGTCGCAGTCACGATAAAAAACGCAGATCGCCGCCATTACTAGTAGAAAAAAAAATTATTAATAAAAATGCCATAAATCTATCCCCTATTTTGTAGACGCTATAACTTTTGCGCAAACCAATCAATAAATGCTTATTGCGATTTTTTTACCAAAAATATGTAGAATAATACGTATCGGCCTAAACTGAGGAAAACATTTTTTTATATATTTTTGGGGGATATTTATTATAGCAAAAAGTAAAAAATATTGTTTTTTTTTTCAAAATTGTCGCTCTTTTTTTTATAGCGCAAAAAATAAAAAATGCAGACGTGATCAAATACCACCAAAAGAAAGCTCTATTTGTGGGGAAAAAGGGACATATATTTTGTTTGTGTACAATGTAATGTCAGTTAAGCGACGCAGTGCCGAATCGCAAAACATAGCCTGGTTAAGGGGACAAATCCTTCCGGTCCTTATGTGGTTAAAGAGTAACTCTGCTTGTGCTGAGAAAAAAGCATTTCCCTCTAAGTGAACCTACAGTGTGGAAAATAATGCTCCTCATTACAACCCTGCAAGTGCAGCAGCTGATTGGTAACTATAAAATCACTCCTGTTAGATGTACTGTGCACATGGACACAGAAAAACACAAAAAAAAAGACCTTTCCTTTCCAATCTGCAGCGCTGTAATTCAATGTATAATGCAATATGGCAACCTGGAGGCGTTCTGTACACAGGTATGTCATTTCCTGCTTGTGTGATTGGCTCACTGATTTTCCCAGAAGTCTGCACTACGGGATGCAGACCCTGCCACTTTCCTCATTAGATCCATGCAAGTGCAGCAGCTCATAATTTTCACGTATTGTTATAAATTTAAAGGGGAACTCAACTTCCATGGGGGGGGGGGGGAATAGCAAAAAAATTATAATAATAATAATGTTATAGCATATACAATTTCCCAATTTCCCTTTGGGATTAAAAATGAATAAAGTATTCTGTATACAATTGCTATACTGTACAAGTCATATTGTAATTGAATGTTATTAACCGCTTCTCGACCGCCAACTGTATATATACGTCGGCAAAATGACACGGCTAGGCAAAGGCACGTATATATACGTCCCCTTTAATTGCCTAGCCGTGGGGTCGCGTGCGTGCCGCCGGCGGCGCGCTCGCGACCCGGCCGGGAGCTCCGTGACCACGGCCGTGGGACCAGCGGACCCGATCGCCGCTGGTGTCCTGCGATCGGGTCACAGAGCTGAAGAACGGGGAGAGCTCTGTGTAAACAAACCTCTCCCCGCGCTTCCTACTCTGCCTGTCATTGATCGGCTGTTCCCTGTCATCGGGAAAGCCGATCAGTGACGTCAGACATACAGCCACACCCCCCTACTGTGTAAAAAAACATAACACGTCACACTTAGCCCCTCCCCGCCGCCTAGTGGTTAACTCCTTCACTGCCACTGTCATTTACATAGGAATCAGTGCATTTAAATAGCACTGATTTCTATATAAATGACAATGTACCCAAAAATGTGTCAAAAATGTCCGATGTGTCCGCCATAATGTTGCAGTCACAATAAAAATCGCTGATCGACGACAAAGTATTAATAAAAATGCTATAAAACTATCCCCTATTTTGTAAACGCTATAACTTTTGCGCAAACCAATCAATAATCGCTAATTGCGATTTTTTTTTACCAAAAATATGTAGAAGAATACGTATCGGCCTAAACTGAGGAAAAAAAAAGTTTTTTTATATATTTTTTTGGGGATATTTATTATAGCAAAAAGTAAAAAATATTGCATTTTTTTCTAAATTGTAGCTCTATTTTTGTTTATAGCGCAAAAGATAAAAACCGCAGGGGGGATCAAATACCACCAAAAGAAAGCTCTATTTGTGGGAAAAAAAAGAACGCCAATTTTGTTTGGGAGCCACGTCGCACGACCGCGCAATTGTCAGTTAAAGCGACGCAGTGCCGAATCGCAAAAAGGGGCCTGGTCCTTTGGCTGCCAATTGGTCCGGGGCTGAAGTGGTTAAAAATTACCTTTCCTTTTCAATCTCCAGTGCTATCATTTTCTCTAAAATGCAATATCCGCTTGCTCAGCGGGGATCGCCGGAGTGATCTCCGCTGATTCCGATAAGCCCCCCGCCCGCAGACCCCGACAACCAACGGCCAGGGTTGTCGGGAAGAGGCCCTTGTCCTCATCAACATGGGGACAAGGTGCTTTGTGGTGGGGGGGCCGCAAGACCCTCCTTTCCCCAGGGCACCCCCCATGTTGAGGGCACGCGGCCTGGTGCGGCTCAGGAGGGGGGGGCGCTCGCTCGTCCCTAGCCCTTTCCTGGCCGGCCGGGCTGCGTGCTCGGATAAGGGTCTGAGATGGATTTGGGGGGGACCCCCACGCCGTTTTTTCGGCGTAGGGATTCCCTTTAAATCCATGCCAGGTGACGGGGCTAGCGCGGCGGCATTCACTGCCTTTGCTAGCCCCGTCTACCTGAAGTCACGTTCTAAATGAACGGACTTTCGGATGATCGGCAAGTCCGTTCATTTCCAAAAGTCCGGCGGACTAGCATACTAACTGCGGGATTGTCCGCCGGACTGCCAAGTTCAGCGGACAATTTTAAAACAAAACTTAAAACCTAGTCCGCCAGACTTTTGGCGCCAAAAAAGTCCGCCGGCGCCCACACACTTCAGTCCGGTGGACATTCCTGCGGGAAAGTCCGCTCGTGTGTACGAGGCATTACACAGATTAGTCCTGTCAAAGTAAGAAGGTGCTCCTAACGACAACTGGTTATGTGTATAAAAGACACCTGTCCACAGAATCTCTTTCTTCCATTCAAACCTCACCATCATGGGCAAGACCAAAGAGCTGTCAAAGGAAGTCAGGGACAAGATTGTAGACCTGCACAAGGCTGGAATGGGCTACAAGACCATCAGCAAGAAGCTTGGTGAGAAGCAGACAGCTGTTGGAGTGATTATTCGCAAATGGAAGAAATACAAAATAACCATCGATCGCCCTCGGTCTGGCGCTCCATGCAAGATTTCAGCTCATTGGGTAAGGATGATCATGAGAAAAGTGAGGGATTAACCCAGAACTACACGGGAGGAGCTTGTGAATGATCTCAAGGCAGTTGGGACCACAGTCACCAAACAAACCATTGGTAACACAATACGCCGCCATGGACTATACAGCGTTATGCCCCATACACACGCTCGGATTATCCACGGACCAGTTCCGTCGGATCCTGTCCGTCGTACTTTGTCTGATGTTGGTGTTGCGTACACACGGTCGGACAACGTTGTCGGAATTTCCGGTCTGCAAGAACGTTGTGACGTAAGTCGTCTTCCACGAGACTAGAAAAGAGAAGTTCAGCACCACGTCAGGCACCCGTTGGGCTCCTTCTGCTGATCCCGTGTTTATCGCGAGTTAGTTGAAGTTTGGGGACTTACGATTCGCGCTTCTCAGTTTTCTGACTCAGATCGTTACTGCTCTTCAGTTTGTGCTTGTCGTGCGTATCTGTTTATTAGTGCGTGTAGTCAGTTCGCATTTGTTGGTCATTGCGGCCTATATCTTGATATAGGACGCTTTGATTTGCACTGCTTATTGTCTGCTCGTTTCTGGTATTCATTTCGTTCTTTCAGGCCTTGCTGTTTATCGGTGCTTTCTGTTTGTCCGTTCTGACCAGCCGACCGTTTGTGAGCGATGTTTCCCGTACGTACTCGTCGCCGACTTCGTGCTGTACGCGGAATTGGTGTTGGGCTTTTAGCTTTGAGCCAAGACCCGTCCATGAACAGAGTGACGAGGAGTATGTGGACCAAGAATTGGTTGCTTCAGCGTGATCAGTTCTCGCACATGCCTTTGCTTCGTGAGATCCGGGAGAATAATCCTGATGATTTCAGGAACTTTCTCCGGATGACGGACCCCGTTTTTCACCGTCTTTTGGCTTTGCTGACCCCTTTTATCAGCCGGCAGGATACCTGCATGAGACAAGCCATCACTCCGGAGCAGAGGCTTGTTGCTACGTTGAGGTACTTGGCGACAGGGAGAAGCCTTCAGGATTTGAAGTTCTCCTCAGGTATCTCTCCCCAGGCCCTGGGAATCATTATTCCAGAGACCTGTTCTGCCATCATCCAGGTCCTGCAGGAGGACTATATTAAGGTAACATTTCTCCTTTACTATTGCCTTCTATGTATGCTCTGTTTGCTAATGTCTTGTATTTTTGACCTCCTTCCCTAATTACCATGCTTGCAATATGCTCTAATATGCTGTGCCCCTTTTCTCCTTCATGCATTTTTCCCTTCACTTACCTCACCAGCATGCTCTTCTGCCCCAATAGACACCTATGGCCTAGTCACTTAAGCAATGTATTTTGTCTGCTGCATAGTATTGTTTTCCCCCAAACACCCCCTAAAACATGCACAAATGTTTGCTGTGTGTTTTACTTCATGCAGAGCCCCATTTTTGCAACATTTTTTTAGGGGGGGGGGATTTGGAATGTTCTTTTATCTTTCCTGTGGGCTGCCAATAGTGTTAAGTAAGGAGGGTCTGGCCAAACTAGCACACATTATTGAGCCATTTGGCAATCAATGAAGTGCAGAGGGTTGCCTGTCTAACTCCCCCCCCCCCCCCAAACCCCTAGTTATTGTCAATGGCCCATCAGAAGTGGGGGGATTGATGGGGGGTGAGTAATCTGCTAGGGGGACCCTCTACTTTTCGGTGCAAATACTTTCCATCTTAAAATGTAAAAGTCTGATCTTGTTCCAAGATGTTTAGTGTCTAATCTGCTTGCAATGTTTATGTGCAAAGTGACAAATTTTTTTTTCTTGTTTCACTCCACAGTTCCCTTCCACGCCACAGGAATGGCAGACTGTGGCCTCCCACTTTGCCAGCCGTTGGGACTTTCCTAACTGCGGAGGTGCAATTGATGGGAAACAGTGCAAAAGTGCCCTGGAAAATACACTTGCAGTGCAAACTGGAATTGCCTTTAGTAAATTACACCCATTGCCCCCCCAAATCCTTTACATTTGACATACATAATGCTTTTGTTTTTTTTCAATAATGAAGCCACACATTTAGTAATTTTAAAAAGTTTACTTGCAACACATTCACAAGTGCGTTTTCAAACTTCTTGGCAAAACTGACAAGATCTTGGTTCTTTCCAACATTGTTTACAAACATTCCGCATTTGTGAAAACCAGGCATGGAGCAAAACAGAACATAGGAACTTGCAAAGTTCAACTTTCTAAAGTGAAGACAAGATCAGACATGACTATATGTTCAAAGTGTGTTTGATCTTGCCTTCATCACATGGGGGGTCACCCCTGGAAAATGGAAATTTAGAACATGCACACAATTTGGGTCTGAAAATGGACATTAGATGGTAAAACACATGCCTAGAATGTTGAAAAGTGCCATTTCCCATCATGGGGATCAATGGACGTTTTTTGGGGGTGCAACCCCTTCACCACACCCACTTTAGTAGTTACTAAAGTGGTTGCACCCCCAAAAAAACGTTGTCATTCATCCACCATGATGGGAGCTAGCACATGTGGACACAATGTGTGCATGTTCCAAATTTCACACAGTTCTTAAGTTGCAAATGTGGTCAGAAACAGCCACAAATGTGTGTTAATTACTTGGTGCGTTTTCAGATTTTTCCTAAAACATCAATGATGTTCTTCAATTTTTGTTGAACATCATTGATGTTTTGCTTTATGTCATCTAGATCTCGATTGCAGACCATTATCTCCCCGATGAGGACGTGGGCACTTTCTGTGGTAAAGTGCGATTCTTCTTCCACATCATCCACGTCACCTAAAAACAACCAAAAAACCAAAAAATGTCTCTTGAAAATGAGGCAGGCATACATTGATTAGCTTACCAGTAGCTGTGTTCTCCCACACTCACCTGGTGACAAGTTCTCCAATTTCTATGATCTCTCCTTCCTCCTCCTCCTCCTCTGCTTCTGGTCTTTCCCCTTCTTTGTGAGGTGTGTGTTTTGTGGTTTCCTCAGACGTCCCGAGTTTTCGCTCCCCTATGAGAATGTACAAAAGGAAGATTTAGCACCACAATCTATTGAGGGCAGAAATAGGAAATGACAAACATTGCTTGAAAGTGAGGGACAATATTTTTGGTTGGCCAGTTACAAATGACAACAACATGAATGTAGTCACTTTGTAAAGGTGCTAAACTTACTAGCTTTTTGGTAGAAGTTTGTCTGATGGAGACCCCCCTCTAGTATCCACTGGAGCACATGTGTGGAAAAGCATAATAAAAAGGGGGTTTGGGTGTCCCAGCACTAGTGCTCTAGAGTCCAGATGGGTAAACAGCTACTGGGTGACCTCTCCTTTACATTGAATAAATTGGCTTTACATTCTTGATGACATCTCTAGTGAGAACAAACTTCCTTTCACTAAAAAATTCCCCAAACCTCGTATTATAAGTGGCCGAACGATCGAGGTTGAGTACGATCGAATGGACACACACGAACATGACAGTGGCAGAAAGATCGAGGTTGAGTACGATCGAATGCACAGACGAACATGAAAGTGGCCATTTTCTAATGTACAACTTTGCAAAAATCCAAACACATGGAGCAGTATGCAAGCAAGAAATCAAACACAAAACACAACTACTTACTTTTTTGAAGAACTCGCTTGATCTTTCTGTACTGATCGGGCTCCCTCAGTTTCAGGTCTGACCAGCGTTTCCTCAGTTGCTCCTTGGATCGTTGTACCCCAAAATGATTGTACAGCCTCCTCACAACTTTAGACATGATCTTGGCCTTGCGAACATTGGGGTTGAGGTAAGGCCCATACTTCCCATCATAGTCGCTCCTCTTTAATATGTCCACCATCTCCAACATTTCTCCAAATGACATATTGGAGGCCTTGAATTTCAGGCTCCGGGATCGGGACGTTTCTGCCTCCGGCCTTTCTTCGTCCTCCTCCTCGTTGGTGTAATATTTGGGGCGCACCTGCTGTGTCCCCGCCATGTGCTCTCCCCACTGCCCCGTAAAGAGAAGGGGTGGGGAATAGCCGAGAAAGATCGTCAGGGGCGGGGGCGGAGTTTGACGCATGCGCACTGTATATAAAACGTCACACGCCTGTGTCGTAGCCACGATCTGTGAGACGAGGGGAGAGAAAGCTCACGCACGAGACGATCGCTAGAACGAAGGTACAATTTGAACTTGGTAAATAACTAGCCTAGACTGATTAGACCTTGAGGCTTATTTATGGAGAAGATTAGGAGAGTTTAGCCTGACATTATTTATAGTGTTTTGTGTGGTGTTGTGTCTTGCAGAGATTATGGAGGGCTTCAACCATGTGAGTTTTCTCCCCCTCTTCATTGATAAGTATAGGGAAATGCCCCTATTATGGCAGGCGAAACACCGAGATTACAGCAACAAACCAAAGAGGTACGCAGCCATGAAGAAACTTGTGGCATTTGTAAAGCCAACGTTCCCCACGGCAACCGTGGAGAAGTTAAGACTAAAAATTGGCAGCCTGAGGAGTACCTATTTCAGGGAGCGCAATAAGGTCCTGAAGTCCCAAGCATCTGGAGCTGGAGCAGCACAGGTCTATGTCCCCACGCTCTGGTACTATGAGAGGCTCCATTTTCTCAAAGACCAGGCTAATGTCAGGAAGTCACTCTCGACTCCTCCTTCCACGCGTCCTTCCATGCACGCCACCCCTGATGAGGCTTCCGAGGAGCAACCTGGGCCTTCCAGTCTGGAAGAGGTGGAGGAGCCCAGCTTGTGGCAGGTATAGTAGTTTAGTAACCATTTTTGGGAATAATGAATGATGTTCACTTAATTCAGGATCCACAATTGCTTAGTTCCTAAACGTGTTTGACATATCAACAGACAGTAGTGTTGTAGACATTTGGGGCCAGAATCTAAACTGCAGGGCTGAGAATTGTATGGTTTTCTATTTGTAAACATTTTGCAACAGTCAATAGATGAAAATTGTGTGTGTTTGATGAACAAATAACTGAAACTATGTCCCTTTTTCATACGCAGGAAGACCTCAGCCAGGAGGTCGCTGTGGAATGTGGCAGTCAGGAGGAGGAAGGGGTTAGTGGCAGCCAAGAGGTGGGTAGTGGCAGCCAAGAGGGGGGTAGGCGTAGGAGCCTGACTGTCTCCCAAGTCCCTCCCCTCCGCCTTCCCTAGAGAAGGGTGGGGGAGGTGGGAGAGTCAGCGCTCCGGCTGATCAGAGATGCTTCAGCCTCCCTACATGCCACACCCACCTACGAGGAGGCCTTTGGCTCCTTGGTTGCCACAAAAATGAAGGGTATGGAGGTGGGGCAACGCAGCATGTGTGAGGGGGTCATCCTCAAGGTCCTAAATAAGGGTATGGCTGGGGGGATGACCCCACTCACACATGTTTGCGATAGGGACCATACTCCGCCTCCTCCTCCTCCTTCTGCCACCCCACCAGCACCACAGCCACAGCGTGCAAGGAAGCGTGGAAGGAAGACCTGAGAGTGACGACCTGGATTCAGTCTGGTCTGAGAGAAGATGGAGCCTCTCGTAGGACCAGAGCCTGGGGACCTAGATGGCATCTGCTGCAGTTCCGGATGTTTTGGACTTCAGGACCAGATAGCACTCCCTTATTATTTAGATAGGTACTCCTCAGGCCCCCAATTTTAGAAGCTTCAAAAATGATGTTTGCCGTGGGGGTCCAAGGCTTTGCAAATTCCCCAAGTTTCTCCATCGCTGCGTTCCTCTTTGGTTTGTTGCTGAGACCTAAATAAAGGTATTTTTGATTCGAAATAATCATTGCCTATGTGTTTTACTTTTCTACAATGACAGTTTATTTGTGAGTAGGCTGGTACATTTCACAAATCATAAAGTCCAATTAACAAGGGGCACCAACAACAAACAACCTCCTAGTAAATTTAACCAACAAATAGAAATGTTAATAATGTTGTTTTGCATTAAAGACATTTTAACATTGCAGCGTGACGAATGTGCTGTGTCGATTAGGAACGGTAGTTTTACCTGACCGAGCGCTTCCGTCACAGAATTTCTTCTGAGCATGCGTAGCACTTAGTCCGTCGGACTACGCTACACACGATCGGATTTGGTGTGATCGGACTTTGTTGTCAAAAAATCTATCCAGCAGGAGATAGGACATTGTCCGTCGGACAATCCGATGGAAACTGTCCGATGGTGCCTACACACGGTCGGAATTTCCGACAACATTGTCCGATAGGACAGAATCCATCGGAAAATCCGACCGTGTGTATGGGGCTTTATACAGTGACGGGGGCAAGGCTGGGTGAATAGTGAGCGAAGCAATGTGTTATAGAGTACAGTAGGTCAGAGTGAATAGTGAAGGGTGGGGGCGGGTGTATAGTGAGGGGTGCAGGGTTATAGGAGGTGTGGGCGGGTCTATAGTGAGGGGTGCAGATTTCTATGTGGTGAGGGCAGGGTCTATAGTCAGGGATGCAGGGTTATATGGGGTGGGGGCATGGTGTTTAGTGAGGGGTGCAGGGTTCTATTAGGTGGGGGTAGGGTGTATAGTGAGGGGTACAGTGTTCTACGGGGTGGGGGCAGGGTGTATAGTGAGGGGTTCAGGGTTCTGTAGAGTAAATACAGTGGGTATAGGGTGAGGGGTGTATAGCAGGATATCTGCGCTAATCCCAGTTAACAAACAAAACAGTGCATATATATATATATATATATATATATATATATATATATATATATATATATATATATATATATATATATATGTAGCGCTGGCTCCTGACGAGCATGCGCTATGTATTTTTCAAAAGTTAATATTCCTGAAACCACAGTTGGGTTTTAGGCCTAATTATGCCAAATTATGGTTTCAGTACCAGTCTAGCTGGAATCGCACTGAGTTCTCCTTGGCCATAGGTGTTGCTGTCACCGCTGGCAGGTATGAGAACGCAGTTTGGCTGGGTGTATTGGGTGCCATTCATACTCGGAACCAGCCCAGTGGGAGTGTCATCCTGCTGTGCATCTGGGAAGTGGTATTTAAGGTACTGAGATCACGTGCTTCGTTGTTCCGGTCCAGTCGAGAAGATATTTTCTGTCTGTTTGGTCCTGGTCCTCCTGACCAGCTCCCGTGGCCCTCCTGGCCTGGGGTGCGAATCCATGCAATTCCGAGTCTTGGGGCTGGATAGCCCGAGGCGAAGCAACTGCAGGGACAGGCCTGAATGGATATCGGGCCCTAATCATCCAAAAGTGGTCCGGTGCCGTCTCATCTAAGGAGAGGCCCAGCAACTGGAGAAGCATCCAGGGGAGGTCTCTTCGGGAAAGGGCCATGCACAAGGCTGGTTTCTCTGAAGGAGGCTCAGTTGAAGGACACTAAATGGATCTTCACTCATACGGTATCGCCGGACCGGCTGAGAGATACTGGTACCGTATGATAGCTCTCTAAATTTGTCTAAGTCCCTCAGTTACATCCAAGTCTGTGGCAGAGACTTTGTTCAAGTGTTCTACATTCAAGTCTGTGGCAGAGACTTTGCTTTATTCACTTGACCACTGGGCACTTAAACCCCTTCCTAACCAGACCAATTTTTAGCTTTCGGTGCTCTCACAATTTGAATGACAATTACTGAGTCATGCAACACTGTACCCATATGAATTGTTTGTCCTTTTTTCCCACACAAATAGAGCTTTCTTTTGGTGGTATTTAATCACCGCTGGGTTTTTTATTTTTTGGGCTATAAAACAAAAAAGACTGAAAATTCGGTAAAAAAAAAAATTCTTTCTTTCTATTAAAATTGCAGAGTATTGGCGAGTATTGGCAGAGTATTGGCGAGTATTGGCAGAGTATTGGCAGAGTATTGCACAGTGTTGGCAGAGTATTGCACAGTGTTGGCAGAGTATTGCACATTACTGTCACTGAGCAGCGCTGTGGGCACTACACATCCAGCCCACAGCGCTGCTGTCATCTCTCCCCCGCTCTCCGCTTCTCCCCTCTCACTGTACAGATCGGTACAGAGAGGGGAGGGAGGAACCGGCGTCATGAGGTTTGTTTACATGTGATCGCTCCGTCATTTGACGGAGCGATCACGCGGTAAACAGACGATATCAGCGACCGTTTACCACGGGAACCCCTAGACGAGTGATGGTGAACCTTGGCACCCCAGATGTTTTGGAACTACATTTCCCATGATGCTCATGCACTCTGCAGTGTAGTTGAGCATCATGGGAAATGTAGTTCCAAAACATCTGGGGTGCCAAGGTTCGCCATTACTGCCCTAGACGGAGACGAGGTGAAGAAGGTAACGGTAAGCCCAATAAAACCAGCAGCTCCTTTGGGGGTCAGTGCTACATATAAAAATAAAAATAAAAATATATCAACTAAAAATAACGTTGCTGCATCTAACAAAACGTAAATATTCAGTCCATAAACGTATATATTTAATAAAGATGCGCAATCCAAAAAAATCAAATGAAGAGGCTCCTTTCCCAGTCGAAGCCTTGTATGGGGAAATGCGTCGGGTGGAGCTACAGGTCTTGACGTCATCACGCACCAGGTGGCTGGCAAGAGCTGCGGCTGGTTCGAATACACTGAATGCCGTTATGTTTGGATGTCAGTGCCTACGATGTTTTAAGAATAAATACTTTTTAAATTCAAGTACTGCACCATGAAGCCTCTTCTTTCCATTTCATAAATATATCCCTTGGAGGAATCTATCCCATTAGAAGGCTCTGAGAGGAGTATTTCAGCAGAGGAAAGCCGCTACAGGAGGAGGGATCCCGCTATGGGAAAAATCAGTGGATATTACTCCAATTGATCCTTCCTGTGTGTACATATTGAGATCCATCACATCTGGTAAGCAGCGCTGTTTTACTTACTTTGTTTGATGAACAGAAAAATCGTTTGTTCCTCTGAGAAGTTCGCCCTGGTTGTTCTTATTGGGCCAAGCACGTTTTAAATGTTTTTATATATATGTGTATTCGCATCTTAGCACTTTTTACAGCACATTAATACAGCACATGCGGGCATCTATACATGCCTCTTCATTTGATTTATTGGATTGCACATCTTTATTAGTTATATATGGGGTGAGGGGTGCAGGGTAGATGGGATGTGCAGGAAGAAGAGAGGGCTCCCGCATAGGGTCAGGAGAGGAATAGCGGGCAGAGAACAGTGTCGGAGGGGACCCAGGATAGCCTGGTCAGAGGCGGTAGGAGCCGGGCAGAGAGGAGGGCAGCTGGTACTCCGGTATCGGAAGCCCGGTCTCTTCCTGTAGCACATCTGCTTGGCTGGGGGGTCGGCACTGTGAGGGAGGGACCCGGGGACCGGGACTTATGGGAGGGATCCAGGGACAGAGCCAGCGCCGCACTGCACTTGCACCCAGCCTCCCATTCACTTCCTATCTGCTGCAGCTGCTCCATGTCACTCACGAGAGCCGGGCACAGCACCAAGATCCACCATCCCCGGCCCACAACGCCATCCACTGCACTACGCCACTGTCAGCCCCACTCCTCCATGCACTGCACTATTGGGCCCCCCAACAACGATTGGGCGCTGGGCAGCTGCCCCTTTTGCCCCACCTTAAAGAGGTCTGGGTCAGATGAGACCGAAATTTAGCTCTTTGGCATTAACTCGACTTGCTGTGTTTGGAGGAAGAAAAATGCTGACTACGACCCTAAGAACACCATCCCTACAGTCAAGCACGGAGGTGGAAACATGATGCTTTGGGACTGTTTCTCTGCTAAAGATACAGGCCAACTTTGCCGCATTGAGGGGCCAATGGACGGGGCCACGTATTGTAAAATATTGGATGAGAACCTTCTTCCCTCAGCCAGAACACTGAAGATGGGTCATGGATGGGTCTTCCAGCATGACAATGACCCAAAACATACCGCCAAGGCAGTAAAGAAATGAAGGGTCTATAATTGTTATCATAGGTGTATTTTAAATGATAGAGACAGAATATCAACCAAAATTCCAGACAAAACACACACATGATACAAATGTTATAAATTGAGTTGCAGTTAGCTGAGTAAAATAAGTATTTGATCCCCAAGCAAAACATGACTTAGTGTCACGTACCTGGTTCGTGAGCCTGGCGAGTAGAGGAGGGCCTCTCGTACCACACCGGCTTGTGGGTTACTGAAGGTGAGACAGCAGCCACAGAAGCACGATGGCGTAGGGGTGCCTGAGATCAGTCCTGTAGTCTGTATGGCTGGTTGTCTGTGGATGGATGTGCAGCAGGCAGGCAGGTGGTGGTTAGGCAGACCAGGGCCGTGGCAGGCTGGGATTGCAGCTAGAGCAGGATCCAGATGCGGATTGCAGAGCAGAGCCGTGACAGGCTGGATGAGCAGGTGTAGGGTCAGGCAAGCCGGGTCGGTAATGTTCAGGCAGATAGACAGAGCAGCAGGCAGAAGAGGAGTCCAAAACAAGCCGGGGTCTGGGTATCAAGCAGACAGCGTTAGTGAGAACAAGCCGGATCAAGATCAGAGGTCAGAACAGGTAACAGAACACACAGAAGCTGCAGACAAAACAGCGATGAGTCTATGCAGGAGCTCAGTTTAAATAGCCCGCCTGGCGTACGCGTGTGCGGCGATGCGCCAATACGCCAATATGCCAGTGCGCTAGTGCGCATGCGCGTACGCCAAGAACCTCTAAAGCCCCATACACACGGTCGGACTTTTTCATGGATTCTGTCCGATCGGACAAGGTTGTCGAAAAATCAGACCGTGTGTATGCACCATCGGACAGTGTTCGTCGGTTTGTCCGACGGACAAAGTCTTATCTCCTGCTGGAAATCTTTGCCGTCAACACGGTCCGATCACACCAAGTCCGATCGTGTGTATCGAATTCCTGACGGACAAAGTGCCACGCATGCTCAGATCACATTACAAGACCAAAGCTATTGGCTACTAGCCTCTACGTAGTCCCGTCGTAGGCAACAAACGTCACCACGTTCAGAATGATCGGATTTTTCGACAACTTTGTCCGACCGTGTGTACGCAACACCAACATCGGACAAAGTACGACGGACATGATCCGACGGACCTGGTCCTCGGATTGTCCGACCGTGTGTATGGGGCTTTAGTGTACTGTGACCTGTCTTTCCTGACACTTAGTACTTGGTGGAGAAATCCTTGTTGGGAAGCACAGAGGTCAGACATTTCTTGTAGTTGGTTACCAGGTTTGCACACATCTCAGGGGGGATTTTGGTCCATTCTTCTTTACAGGCTTCTCTAAATCATTAAGGCTTCTTGGCTGTTGCTTGGCAACTCGAAGTTTCAGCTACCTCCATGTCACGTACCTGGATGGAGGCCGAAGTGCTGAGAGGGCTCCCCTTGCGGCTGAGTGCAGAGCACCCCTGAAGGTGATACAGGAGATGCAGTGCCCAGAGAAGCACGGGTTGCCAGCTGCAGTAGACTGAAGAGCTGAGGAGCTGATCACCGGATAATAGAAGGAACAAGCAGGGTGCACTGTAGAGCAGATGTCCCTCAGAAGTTCCAGGTGTACTTGGCAACAGGGTGAGACAGGAAACAGGATCAGGAACCAGGCCAGGGATCATGCACAGTACAGTAGATAAGTCAGGAGCAGGGGCAGATAGCAGAAACAGGAACAAGCCGGGGCCATACACTGGTAACAGGCAACAGCAGAGTCGGTAGAACAAGCCAGGGGTCAAAGCTAGGGATGGAAATGAGACAGGTCTGAGGCAAGCTGGGTTTGTAACAGGAAATCTAAGATCAGAATACACAGGAACACAGGGAGGGGGGATGGTGGGGGCTGACAATCATCCAGCAGTTTAGTGAGCAGAACAGTAGTCTTTAATAGGCCAGTGGGCGCCAGCATCTATCACGTTATGTGCTTGCCACCGCATTCGCTGATTCGCATCGCCGTGCAACTGCGTGCCCCAAATCCCCATGCGTGCACCAATGCGTACGGTAGAGTGCCAGATGCGGCCATGCTGAGTATTGGCCATTCTCCTGACACTCCATAGATTTTCTATAGGATTAAGGCCTGAAGACTGGCTAGGCCACTCCATGACCTTAATGTGCCTCTTCTTGAGCCACTCCTTTGTTGCCTTGGTGGTATGTTTTGGGTCATTGTCATGCTGGAAGACCCATCCTCCATGACTTATCTTCAGTGTTCTGGCTGAGGGAAGAAGGTTCTCATCCAAGATTTTACAATACATGGTCAATGAAGCAAAGTCGGCCTGTACCATTAGCAGAGAAACAGCCCAAAGCATCATGTTTCCACCTCCGTGCTTGACTGTAGGGATGGTGTACTTATTGTCAGCTCTTTTATTCCTCCAAACACGGCGAGTCGAGTTAATGCCAAAGAGCTCAATTTTGGTCTCATCTGACCACAGCACTTTTTCCCAATAATGACAGTTGGCACTGATAGGCAGCACTGAGGTGGCACTGATAGGCAGCACTGATGTGTCACTGACAGGGGGCACTGATGGGCAGCATTGACAGGTGCCACTGATGGGCAGCACTGACAGGTGGCACTGATAGGCAGCGCTGACAGGTGGCATTGATGGGAAGCACTGACAGGTGGCATTGATGGGAAGTACTGACAGGTGGCATTGATAGGCAGCACTAAGCACTGATAAGCAGCACTGAGATGGCACTGATAGGCGGCACTGACAGGTGGCACTGATGAGGTGGCACTCCCCATCCACAGGGGGGGTAAGGAAAAGGCAACCGATCAAGCCCACAATCTCAACCCCAGCTGTCAAACTAGGAAGATGATGTTGAAGGTGGACGGGCAGTGAGAGCAAGCCGCGCTCATTACAGCACTGCCCACCAGAGGAGGGCGCTGGTTCGCAGAAAGGAGCGTATATCCCACTCCAGCAGGCCGCAAAGAAGCGGCCTCAATTTTGCCAGCTCAACCTAAGTCCGCGCACCTGCAGGGGGGCCACGTCGCAGGAATCCAGACCTCTGCTGCAGTGTAGCCCAGGTGCCAGGACGCAATTTCCGGTCGCCATTGCGACCTGGCGCCTGGGTTTTTTTTTATGCCCTGCCATACTCAGTCACATGCAGGGGTGGTCACTAGGTGCCCCCTTACTATTAAAGTGGGCTTCCAGATTCCAATAAGCCCCCCACCTGCAGACCCCCAAAACAACCATGTCAGGGTTGTGGAGATGAGACCCTTGTTCTTATCAATATGGGGAAAGGGTGCTTTGCCAAACCCAAGCTCATCCCTGCTAGCAGTGCTGGGACAAGGTCATCTAGCGCCCAGGGCATCCTCCCTCAAATCTCCTTGTAGCGCCCCCCCCACCTCACATGATACCACAGTGCCCAGGGAAGCTGCCTCCCCTGCCCACCCCTTGTCCCGGCCCTGCCTACTAGCTATGTATATTTCTAAACTGTGCAGTTACACGTCTGTGTTTCCATAATAAGATGCTAAGTAAGCATGTAGGCGGGGCCAAGGTAATGCTGTGACAAATGTGGCGCTACCCCGAAAGGAACTCCTGATAACCAGACCGGTTCTCCCTATGTAGTAAAGTGGCTGCCAGTCACACAAACAACAGTCCTTCTATTCCGGCTCCATTAAACAGTCTAAGGGATGTCTTTTTAAGAGTTAATGTGTGCAGAAGGGATAAGTGGCTAGGATACTCCAAAATGCTTAGAACAGTTGGCAGAGGACACTCTTCTCTTGGTAAAGGTAGAACAGTCTAGCTCTCAAAGCTGGGAACCATGAGGTAGTTTACAGAACAGTCTATTTTCACATAGCTGGGGACCATGAGATAACTCCAGAACAGCTAAAGTCTCATAGCTGGGGACCATGAGATAACTCCAGAACAGCTAAAGTCACATAGCTGGGGACCATGAGCTAACTCGAGAATAGCTAAAGTCACATAGCTGGGGATCATGAGATAACTCCAGAATAGCTAAAGTCACATAGCTGGGGACCATGAGATAACTCCAGAATAGCTAAAGTCTCATAGCTGGGGACCATGAGATAACTCCAGAATAGCTAAAGTCACATAGCCGGGGACCATGAGATAACTCCAGAATAGCTAAAGTCACATAGCTGGGGACCATGAGATAACTCCAGAATAGCTAAAGTCACATAGCTGGGGACCATGAGATAACTCCAGAACAGCTAAAGTCTCATAGCTGGGAACCATGAGATAACTCCAGAATAGCTAAAGTCACATAGCCGGGGACCATGAGATAACTCCAGAATAGCTAAAGTCTCATAGCTGGGGACCATGAGATAACTCCAGAATAGCTAAAGTCTCAAAGCTGGGGACCATGAGGAAGGTCTCTCTGATTACGCTGTTGTGGGAAGTCCGTCAGGATCTCTACTCACAAGTCCTAGAGCAGCAACATTCTCAGACTTGATCACTTGATAGAGAAGTCCAGCATTCAGTTCAGAGGTGCTTCAAGGGAAAGCAGTCCTCTGATGCTCACAGATCCATTCCTCATGGGGTAAAAAAAAATCTCCTCAAGGCTTCAGGCTATTTACCACCTCCAAGACTACCTTCTAGACCAGTGTTTCTCAACTCCAGTCCTCAAGGCGCCCCAACAGGTCATGTTTTTAGCATTCAAAAAATAGGAGAATGGTGCAACAACGTAAGTTGTAGAATGTTTGAGAGCCGGCTGCTCACCCCAAATTGTTTATAAGAAAAATGTATATAGTTTTCCCCGTGGGGTTTTTTCGGCAGAGATGAAGACAATATTTTGTGAAATCAAAAAAGTTTTATTTTTTAAATAAATCGAATAAACGACCAACTTGAAAATATATATGAATTATTAAAAATGCGAACTCTGGTTGACAAATGGCAATTATTCCAATGGGTACAGGTGAATACATGCAGCAGAAAGTACAGCAATATAGTATAATTGCGAAATTATTAAAGGAAAATACATAATTTGATTCATCTGTTAAAAAAACACACCCCTCAACCCCGATGCATTTCGACCATTGTTGGTCTTCTTCAGGGGGGAAACATATATCAGAGGGTGAAAACCTTTGTAGTATCTCTGTGAAACATCAAAGAAAAAAACATTTTTATCAATTTTCACATTTTTGCAATATAGTAATCAAGTATCTCCTGTATTTTTTTCATATATATCATATTTACCCTTCCACTGAAGAATATGTTGCTCGAACCAGAGATTTTTAGCTTGTATTAAAAAACAGACTTGCTTCCCTCAGAGCTCCCAAGGGTACCCACCGACATCTCCACTGATGCTGCAATCCCCCCAATTCCCACTGAGTGGGCAAAAAAGAGAGGAACCCCAACAGAGGGGGTATAGCCACGGGCTTACAGGGAGCAGCAAGTTAATGGCACGTTTCACCCCTGATGGGGGTGACCCCAGGGAGATGGGCACACCTAGAAATAACAATTAAGTTTTATTAGTTAAGTAATATATATAATTATTTTACTTATTATATCTTGCTGTTTTGTATATGTAATCATTAAGGTAATGCCAAAACGAATGAGAGAATAGCTCTCACTAAGAATTTTTGGTAGTGGTTATAGTATCAAGGGATATTGGATATTAAAGGTTTCTACATATATTGTAGAAAAATGGTTGAATAATGCTTATTGAGAGATAGTAGAGTCAAAAAATGTTTTTAGCATTTCCCTCAGATGAAAGGGCTGTGCTAATTACTAAGGCAGTGAAACTGATCAAATCACCTGTGCAAAATAATGGAAATCCTGAAAGCATGACCTGTTGGGGTGCCTTGAGGACTGGAGTTGAGAAACACTGGTCTAGACACACCTCCCCCAGGGATTGGCCAGTGCATACTAAATATTCAGGCCAGTTATTTAAATTTCCTGCCCCTAAAGTTCTGGAAGCTTCTCCCAGAGGCAGGGGTAAACAATCAAACTCCCAACCTGTTAAACAATGAGCAGCCCGAGGCAAATGATCACTGCTCCTCTGATTACAGAGCAAGCCAAAAACTAAATTTACCTAGCATCCTATACTAAGAGGGTACTATACAAAGAACTGATTCTCAATTACCATCAGCAGCTTCAGTAATAGGGACCCAACACTTAGGGGTTCAATCCGAACAAGCCCGGCACCAACTTAGAAATCGCGGATAGTCTTTTGGAACTTGACCCCTTCACCGCCTCGAGGTGAAAATCAGGTCCTGAGGATCACTCAACTGGGGTAGCCTCTGAAAGTAGAACCTGCACAATCAGAGCTGATGGGTAACATCGCCTCCACAGTGCCCATGTGACATAAGGCTAGTCTTCCCCTCAGGGCAAAAATTCTAAAAGACCCGATTCCTCTAGCATCCCTACACCATTCTTGGACTCCATAGTCTCAATCACAACTCCAGAGACTCCCGCTCTCCCTCAGTGGCATGTCTCATACTTAAACCTTATATACACAGGATGCTCCTCCTCTAGCGCTCATAAACATCCCACCTTCCAGAAACGTCCAGAGAATTCCACTGCTTTCTTCTCCTTTCTAGAGTGACTAAACTTTGTGGCCTATCCTGCCAACTACGCCAAATGTAGGCGGGCCAAGGTAACGTTGTGACAATGAACTGATGCTCGGGCACCATTAGCCAGCTTTAGGCCCAACTCATGCTAATGTGAACCCACACTCATTGTAAGACACAAGCAGTATGGTAAAAGCACAAATATCTTAAGCCAGTTTCTGAATTGCCTACATCTTTCTGAAGAGGGCCTCAAAACTTCCCATGGGGGCCAATCCTATTCTCTTCCTCCAAGACCTGGACTCTCTTGAAACTAACCCTGCAACTTTATTATAGCCTATCTATAGGGAAAGGGAGACCTCTAGTGGCCAAAACAGAAGTCTACACTAGGGGCCCACTTTAAGAGGAACTATACTCACCTTTCTCTCCAACGCTGTGGTGTCCTGGAGCTCCCTGCCGGCCGATGTCATCTAGATCGGCTTCCAGGTACTGACCATTTTCATTGGCCCTGCTGAGATGACATCACTCTCGCACACCAAATTGTACACTGGGCTACACCGGAGATGATTCTGCACGTTTCTCAGATACAAGATTTGCTTCTTTAGGAGAATAATGGAGATGTATATCAAATAAATATATGAACAATTATTGTGCTACAGTTTAAACCGCCAACAATCTCATGGGTAAGCACAATAAACGCTGGACCATCAGGGCTCCATGTGTATATATATATCATAATTATAGACTATGGACATCCTAGGAAGAGTGAAGATAGTCTCATCCGTATGGCCAATGTGCCGTGTGATTTGCACCATGCATCTGCATCCCCTTCATCTGCAAAAGCTTCTGATCCATTTTCTGCGGCCTCTGTGTGAATGATATCTTTTTAGACACTCCTTTATTGGAGTATTATCTACTCACTTGCATAGGTGTGTGCAGCCTATTGCATTACGGTGTGCATGCCAAAGCAGTGGCGGCTGGAAGAATTTTTTTTATGGGGAGCGGCAAACAGAATGCCAACCAACCCTCCCCCGGGTTGTTCAGTCGGTAGCACTTACCGTATTTATCGGCGTATAACACGCGCTGGCGTATAACACGCACCCCAAGTTTAGGAGGGAATTTAAAAGAAAAAAACTTTTAGGAGGGAAGTTTAAGGAAAAAAAACTTACATTTAAATGCCCATCAATGCAGCCTTGTCAGTGACATTTGCAGCCTTGCATTGCAGCCTTGTCTGTCATTTGCAGCATTGTCAGTCAATTGCAGCCTTCCATGTCATTTGCAGCCTTGTCAGTGTCTTTTTTCGTTTAAAAATGGTGCCGCCGAGATACAGAGCGGATGTCCTGTGTATCTCGGCGGCGCTCGGTAGTTCTCAGCCGTTCTTGGCGGCTTTCGGGTATTTTCGGCCGCACTCGGCCGTTCTCGGCTATCTTCGGCCGTTCTCGGCTTTTTTCGACCGCACTTGGCCGTTCTCGGAAGCTTTTGGCGAAAGCCGCCAAGGACGGCCAAGTGCGGCCGAAAATAGCCGAGAACGGCCGAAGATAGCCTAGAATGGCCGTTGATACCCGATCGCCGCCAAGAACGTCAGAAAAGGTTACAAACGGCGAGGGGTCGGCGTATAACACGCACCCCCGATTTTCCCCTGATTTTAAGGGGAAAAAAGTGTGTGTTATACGCCGATAAATAAGGTCTTTACCCCATCCCTGGCAAACAGGAGTCTTCTCTTTTCGGCCAATTGGAAAACGGGTCTCACTCCAGCTTCTGATTGGCCGGATTGAGGATCGGCGTTATAACAGCGAATATTCATTCGCTGTTGTAACACACCTGGGTGGGATCGGAGCGCATTCTCTGCGACCCGAGCCCACCCTATTTTGAAGCCTATTACAGCCTCTGACTCTAATCAGGTGTAATTAATGCGCCCGGTGCCCTGAAAGGGGTCGGATACATGAATAGGAGGCGGCCGCAGCGGCTGTGGATAGACTCATGCTATGCATGAATCTATCCATTGCATATAGGGGGTGGCGCGGAGAGAGGGGGCAGAGCTCGGGTGCCCCCTAATGGATGGGCCGACACTGCCCCAAAGCTCAAACACTTATGCATGTGTTTATATATATATGTAGCCGCAAAGAATAATAATCCACTGTGTGCATCCAATGCCTTTGCAAACCCAGATGTTACCTTGCAAAAGTAGCAGCGGCATCATCCTTGTGCTATACATATAACCTATGCAGAAAGAAGAGTTCTGGGGGGGGGGGGGGGGGCAGTGAGCTTCACCCTTTTCAGGCTTCTTGCCGGAAAATGGGCGGAGACAAGACCAGTCACCCTGCAGAGAGCAACAATAACCGGTCTTTATTACTGCCCAGAGGGAAAGCTTTACATTGGATTGCTGCACAGATCTGCAAGAAATACATAAAATGCACCAAGATTCAAAAAGAATACACAAGATGAACGGATTTTTTTAAATATTTATTGATCCTGAAGTTCTCTGCCAGGCCATGTGCTCCATTTTTAACCACTTCAGCCCCAGAAGGATTTGCCCCCTTAATGACCGGGCCATTTTTTGCGATCCGGCACTGCGTCGCTTTAACTGACAATTGCGCGGTCGTGCGACGTTGTACCCAAACAAAATTGATGTCCTTTTATTCCCCACAAATAGAGCTTTCTTTTGGTGGTATTTGATCATCTCTGCGGTTTTTATTTTTTGCGCTATAAACAAAGAAGGGCGACAATTTTGAAAAAACACAATATTTTTTACTTTTTGCAGTTATAAAAATCCCCCCCCCCCCCAAAAAAAAAACGAATTTCTTAATCAGTTTAGGCCAATATGTATTCTTCTACATATTTTTGGTAAAAAAAAAAAAAAAAATCGCAATAGGCGATTTTACATTGTTTACATTGACAGATTCCCGTTCTGTCTCTGTGAGGAGCGATCGCGGGTCGCCGACGGACATCGCGGCCGCCGGCCAAGTGCATCGGCTCCGTTGTCGCGCTGTGGGTGCCCCCTATAACCCTTAAAGTGGCAGACGTACAGCTAGGGGAGTTTGCGCAGCCGTGCCAACCTTCCGTAGTATAACTGTGGTGGCTGGTCGTTAAGAGGTTAAAGCGGGGTCAACCCCTAAAAAAAAATAATTTAAAAGTCTGCAGCTACAAATACTGCAGCTACTGACTTTTAATAATCGGACACTTACCTGTCCCAGGATCCAGCGATGCGGGGAACGAAGCCCCCCCCTCGCTCCCCGCTCCACTCGGCGGAGCCGGCATTCTTACTGTGGGCACCGCTCCCGCATGCGCAGTGGGTGCCCGGCTGTGAAGCCACAGCCGGGCACCCACTGCGCATGCGGGAGCGGCGCCGCGCGCCGTGATATGCCGTGCAGTCATCTGGGACCTGTCACGTGTCCCAGATGACTGACTGCGCCGAGGGGAAGTGATGTTAGTGCCCGGGCACTGAAGGAGGCAGACTACGAGGGACCCCCTAGCAACAGGCATTTAGAGGTGAGTAAAATTTTTTATTTTTTTTCCAATTATATTTTTTTACATTTTTTTATGAATTTTAAGCAATTTTTTTTTTTTTGGTGGAAACACCACTTTAAGCGTAGATGACCAGACTAATTTTGCCATTTTTGTACTATTATTAAAAAATCTATTTTTCCTTACAGCTTTCAAACTCTTCAAAAAGCACCAATCATACATTTTCTGAAAGCACAGGACTGGTGGAATATAAAGATGATGCTTTTCTAAGTCCCATGATAGTTACCCTTCCCTAAGTTACAGCTAGAGAAGAGAAGGAGAGATTGAACGGCCTGGAGCGGCCACTAGGAGGCGCACCTTTGCAGCATCCAACCCATCCTGCAGCAAACAGCAGGACAGAGGGGGATCGAGGGGCCAGCAATTTCTGTGCCCCCCCCCCCATCACTGCAAATGTAAGGACCCATTCACATTAGGAACTGCATGTGAATCACATACTGTAGGAACGCTGTGCGGTTCCTGTGTGATTCACACGCAGTTCTGTGCAGTGTGATTTCAGCCCCATTCATGTGCTGAAATTACACCCCCCCCCCCCCACCACCAAAAGTAGTGCATGTACTACCTTTTGAAACGCACTGCAACCACATTGTGTGGTACTTTTGTACCATGCGATCCGCTGAGGGCAAAGACACTGCGTTTGCGAACCTGCGTTTGGGGTGCCGTTACCTTTGCACTGACCCCCGGCAGCAGATCTCAAGGGCAGTGCAATTGGAAAGCGGTGCGGGAAGCCGTACGGGAACAAAGCTTTCCCACGCTGCATTCTAGTGTGAATGGGCCCTAAAGGAGAACAGGAGCAGCTCTTTAAAATGAGAGGTGCCGGTATACACGAGGTATGGCATCTGGAAATGTATAGGGAGAGTTTTGTAAATAGTAACTAAAGGGGAACTTACACTTTATGTATCTCTGTAGTAGAATGTAATCTTTTTTCCCACTTGAGTGATGACTGTCTGCATTTAATTGTAACCAAACCTGTCCAATAACTCCAATAACATGTCTGCAGTCTCTGCCTATCTCTAGTATCATGTCTGCAGTCTCTGACCATCTCTAGTATCATGCCTGCAGTCTCTGACCATCTCTTGTATCCTGTCTGCAGTCTCTAACCATCTATTGTATCACGTCTGCAGTCTCTGACCATCTCTAGTATCATGTCTGCAGTCTCTGACCATCTCTTGTATCATGTCTGCAGTCTCTAACCATCTCCTGTATCATGTCTGCAGTCTCTGACCATCTCCTGTATCATGTCTGCAGTCTCTGACCATCTCTAGTATCATGCCTGCAGTCTCTGACCATCTCTTGTATCCTGTCTGCAGTCTCTAACCATCTATTGTATCACGTCTGCAGTCTCTGACCATCTCTAGTATCATGCCTGCAGTCTCTGACCATCTCTTGTATCACGTCTGCAGTCTCTGACCATCTCTTGTATCCTGTCTGCAGTCTCTAACCATCTATTGTATCACGTCTGCAGTCTCTGACCATCTCTAGTATCATGTCTGCAGTCTCTGACCATCTCTTGTATCATGTCTGCAGTCTCTAACCATCTCCTGTATCATGTCTGCAGTCTCTGACCATCTCCTGTATCATGTCTGCAGTCTCTGACCATCTCTAGTATCATGCCTGCAGTCTCTGACCATCTCTTGTATCCTGTCTGCAGTCTCTAACCATCTATTGTATCACGTCTGCAGTCTCTGACCATCTCTAGTATCATGCCTGCAGTCTCTGACCATCTCTTGTATCATGTCTGTAGTCTCTGACCATCTCTAGTATCACGTCTGCAGTCTCTGACCATCTCTTGTATCCTGTCTGCAGTCTCTAACCATCTATTGTATCACGTCTGCAGTCTCTGACCATCTCTAGTATCATGTCTGCAGTCTCTGACCATCTCTTGTATCATGTCTGCAGTCTCTAACCATCTCCTGTATCATGTCTGCAGTCTCTGACCATCTCCTGTATCATGTCTGCAGTCTCTGACCACCTCTAGTATCAGGTCTGCAGTCTCTGACCATCTCTTGTATCCTGTCTGCAGTCTCTAACCATCTATTGTATCACATCTGCAGTCTCTGACCATCTCTAGTATCACGTCTGCAGTCTCTAACCATCTATTGGATCATGTCTGCAATCTCTGACCATCTCTTGTATCATGTCTGCAGTCTCTGACCATCTCTTGTATCATGTCTGCAGTCTCTGACCATCTCTAGTATCGTGCCCATAGTCATTGACTATATCCTGTCTGCTGTCTCTGACACCAAATATTCACTGCATTTTATGTGTGGCCCTTTGGTGATGTCAGGAAAGCTGACCACCACTGATCTATACATTAATTTGCTAATAAATATATATAATTTTATAAATATTATTATTAAATAAGTATATTGTTATATTTGTATTATTATTATTTATTATCACATATACATAAAAAAACATAATATTATGTATATACTATTATTTTATATTTATTTTATTTTTTATTATTTATTTAATATTTTAGATGTATTTTATATATATATATATATATATATATATAATATATATATATATATATATATATATATATATATATATATATATATATATATGTCAAATTATAAAACATATTATTATTATTTTTTATTACTAATATGTTCTGTGTTCTGTCCCAGCACTGTCCCCTCCATATTATATTATATTATATTATTTTATTTTATATGTTCTGTCCCAGCACTGTCCCCTCCACATTATATTATATTTTATTATATTATATATTTTTTTTCCTCTGTTCTGTCCCAGCACTGTCCCCTCCTTATTATATTATATTATTTTATTTTCTATGTTCTATCCCAGCACTGTCCCCTCCATATTATATTATATTATTTTATTTTCTATGTTCTATCCCAGCACTGTCCCCTCCATATTATATTATATTATTTTATTTTCTATGTTCTTTTCCAGCACTGTCCTCTCCATTTTATATTATATTATATATTTTTTTCCCTCTGTTCTGTCCCCTCCATATTATATTATATTATATTCTCTGTTCTGTCCCAGCACTGTCCCCCCTCCTCTCCATCACACCTGCCTAACCAATCTCACACCTCGCTCTCCCCCTACCGCCCGCTCCCGTGTACTGCACCCCAACCACGTGTACTGAGCCGGGAAGCCCTCCCCCGGCTGTCTCTTTCTCCCAATACCTGCGCTGACAACGGCAGCTCTTCGCCCAGGCCGCGCTCTGATTGGCCCCCGCTGTGCCCCGTGGGCGGGGCTCCGAGGGTCCGCTGGAGCCTCTCAGCTGTGCTAATTGCTTTTCCAATCCGCAGTTACCGGGGATCACTGAGCGCCGTCCGCTCTGCACCGACCTACCGGATCCCGGGACTACACTGCACCGACCACCGGACACTGCATGCAGGATTCTCCCTCCCCCTACACTGTATGATCGGATACATCCCTACACTGAGCCCCAGAGAAATCCTGCATTCCCATTGGACGGTTCAGGAGCAGACAACTTCCCTTGTAGCATGCTGGTCCTCTGTCTGCTCAGCCTTGTGCTGTCACCAGGTCAGTGCAATCACCCTGCAAAGACTAGAGGTTGTACAATCAGATTGTAGCGTGTATGGCCGTCTTAGAGTAGATTGTACAATCAGATTGTGGAATGTATGGCCATCTTAGAGTAGATTGGACAATTATATTGCAGGACCAGAGATTGCATATAGTTGTAGCGTGTATAGCCATTTTATAATTATACAATCGGATTGTAGAGTGTATGGCTGTCTTAAAAGAATTGGCATACAATTGTAGAGTGTATGGCTATCTTTTTAAAGCGATTGTATAAAGATTGCAAAGTGTGTGTGCCGTCTTAACCCCCCTCCCTGCCCATCTCGGTGTCCCTTTGGGCCGCGTTCACACTTGGAAACGCGCATTTTGCCATATCTTTGCGTAAACGTGCTGCAGACCCGCATAGCACTTTGGCGTTAATTAATGGCACCTGAAAGACGGTTAGTGGCGCGGCAAATACGCTACAAAAGCATTAAAATGCGCGCTGGAGAAAAAAAAAAGAGTAACGCTCCACACCTGAAAAAGGTTCTGGAGCGACATTGGTCAGCGCAGGACCCCCAATCCCCCTCGTTGTCACATGATCAGTCCCCCCAGCTACCGATCTTATGTCCACACGAGATCCGCCATTGTCGCCTGGGAGCGCGCTCTCAGCACACAGCTATCGGGCGCGCAGTGACGCCTGTGTGTGCGGTCGCGTGGGGCCGTTAAAGCCCCGTATGTGTCGGGTGGTCGTAAAGGGGAGGGGTTAGAAGAGATTGTATAATAAGATTGTATTTTTACTTTTTTATTTATTGATTTTTTTTTTTTTACTTTGTTGCTATCCACAGTGAGGCCGAAAAGCCCCCCTATGTAACGGCGTAGCGCAGGTGACAGGTTCTCTTTAAAGGAGACATCACTGGTCTGTTAGACCCCCCCCCTAATGCCATCCCTGCCATCATGAAAGAGTGCAAAGTCAGATTTTAGAGTGTGTGGCCATCTTAAAAGGGATTGTACAAAGATTGTAATATATGTGGCCAGCTGTAGATCTGTTAACAGCCATGGTAGTGCAAGGGTTTGCCTGATTGGATGCAAATGTAAAAAGGGCGGTGCAGGTTTGTCCTCATGTTGCGTAATTTTGGTGAATGTCCAGGAGATTGTACACTCCAGATTGTGCAGGCAATCTACTTGATATCATATAGACAATCTGATGGTGAATGTCAAGGAGATTGTACAATCAGATTGTCTATATGATATCAAGTAGATTGCCTGCACAATCTGGAGTGTACAATCTCCTGGACATTCACCAAAATGATGCAATATGAGGACAAACCTAAACTGTCCTTTTGATTTGAATCGAATTGAGAGAGGTCATTGCGCTTGCATTGTGTATTTGTTAGTAGATCTACAGGAGATTGTACAATCTGATTGCACAGTGTGTGGTCAGTTTAAAGCTCACCACGTACGTTACAGTCTGTTAATCTCCTTTTGCTTTACCAATAACTGCACAGGGCCTGTCTGATCTGATACAAATTGATTGGAGAAGTTAGGTAGGTCCTCAAGGCATTGGAGAGGTTAAGTGTGTTCTCATAGCATTGGGAAGATTAGGTAGCTCCTCCTATCCTTGGAAAAGTTGGGTGGCTCCTCCTATGCTTTTGGAAAAGTTGGGTGGCTCCTCCTATGCTTTTGGAAAAGTTGGGTGGCTCCTCCTATCCTTGGGAAAAGTTGGGTGGCTCCACCCTATCCTTGGGAAAAGTTGGGTGGCTCCTCCTATCCTTGGGAAAAGTTGGGTGGCTCCTCCTATCCTTGGGAAAAGTTGGGTGGCTCCTCCTATCCTTGGGAAAAGTTGGGTGGCTCCTCCTATCCTTGGGGAAAAGTTGGGTGGCTCCTCCTATCCTTGGGGAAAAGTTGGGTGGCTCCTCCTATCCTTGGGGAAAAGTTGGGTGGCTCCTCCTATCCTTGGGGAAAAGTTGGGTGGCTCCTCCTATCCTTGGGAAAAGTTGGGTGGCTCCTATCCTTGGGGAAAAGTTGGGTGGCTCCTCCTATCCTTGGGGAAAAGTTGGGTGGCTCCTATCCTTGGGGAAAAGTTGAGTGGCTCCTCCTACCGTTGGGGAAAAGTTGGGTGGCTCCTCCTATCGTTGGGGAAAAGTTGGGTGGCTCCTCCTATCGTTGGGGAAAAGTTGGGTGGCTCCTCCTATCGTTGGGGAAAAGTTGGGTGGCTCCTCCTATCGTTGGGGAAAAGTTGGGTGGCTCCTCCTATCGTTGGGGAAAAGTTGGGTGGCTCCTCCTATCGTTGGGGAAAAGTTGGGTGGCTCCTCCTATCGTTGGGGAAAAGTTGGGTGGCTCCTCCTATCGTTGGGGAAAAGTTGGGTGGCTCCTCCTATCGTTGGGGAAAAGTTGGGTGGCTCCTCCTATCGTTGGGGAAAAGTTGGGTGGCTCCTCCTATCGTTGGGGAAAAGTTGGGTGGCTCCTCCTATCGTTGGGGAAAAGTTGGGTGGCTCCTCCTATCGTTGGGGAAAAGTTGGGTGGCTCCTCCTATCGTTGGGGAAAAGTTGGGTGGCTCCTCCTATCGTTGGGGAAAAGTTGGGTGGCTCCTCCTATCGTTGGGGAAAAGTTGGGTGGCTCCTCCTATCGTTGGGGAAAAGTTGGGTGGCTCCTCCTATCGTTGGGGAAAAGTTGGGTGGCTCCTCCTATCGTTGGGGAAAAGTTGGGTGGCTCCTCCTATCGTTGGGGAAAAGTTGGGTGGCTCCTCCTATCGTTGGGGAAAAGTTGGGTGGCTCCTCCTATCGTTGGGGAAAAGTTGGGTGGCTCCTCCTATCGTTGGGGAAAAGTTGGGTGGCTCCTCCTATCGTTGGGGAAAAGTTGGGTGGCTCCTCCTATCGTTGGGGAAAAGTTGGGTGGCTCCTCCTATCGTTGGGGAAAAGTTAGGTAGCTCCAGGGTGAATATAAATCAATGATTTAAAAAAAAAAAAATCAAATCTGATTTTTTTTTTTTTTTTGTAATCAAATTTATTTTAATAAAATGCTTTTGGAGCAAAAAATCTATCTAAAGATAGTTTTCTGTTTAGGATACATTAATAATTTTAGTTTATTCAGCATGAAATGGAGCTTAGTTATGTAGCACGAGGCTGTATATTCTGCAAGTTCAGGAATATTAATTTATCCCATTGTTTTGCAAACCTATGTACACTACAAACTGTATGATTGAATCGGTTCTGATATCGCTGTTTTTACTAACCTGACAGCTTATTATAAATGGGAAACTTTTTCTTTTTGTTTTCAAATATTAAAGATTCCAACTACCAGCAAGAATGAGTCCTTACATTTAAAGAGCACCTGTCATTTCAGATCCATCATGGCAGCACCTATTAGCGGGCATCCATTCACCTGCTGCCGCCACGTCCCTCCCCTTGTTGTGCCGCATCACCAGCCGTCCCATTAAAGTGAATGGGGCTGTCGGTGAGTCACCAGCGGGTCAGAGGAGGAGCCGCTGCGGGACAGAGATGACAGTCGCTCTTTAAAAATTATGATTTAAAATTAAGACTTTTTTTACTAGCAAAATAAATCGACTTGATTTAAATCAAATCCACCCCGGGTAGCCCCTCCTATCCTCGGAGAGGTTAGGTAGCTCTTCAAATCATAATTAATCTACATTTGATTGTACAGCCAGATTTGTATCATGTATGGGGGACCCTTAGACTTAGTCCTGTATGGTCACTAAGCACTTAACAATCTGATTGTACAATCTCTATTACATCTATCATCAACTTTGTAATGCAAGGGCCTTCCTGATTGGATAGAGATTGATTGGATAGTTTAGGTAGGTCCTCATATTACATATGTTTGGTTGATTGTACGATCAGATCGTGGGGTTATGGTTTTCTACTTCTTCCTTTTTAAAGGTGGCCATACACCGTACAATCTCTGTTCAGTTTCCTTTAAATTACCTATTCAGCAATCTGTTCAATTAGTATCCGTTCAGGCAAGCCCTTGCATTAGTCAGTGGTTGAGATTGTACAATCAGATTGTACAGTGTATGTTCAGCCTTTTTTTTTTCCTGAACCAGCCCCACAGCTCCAGAATACCTTCAGTCGATCTTCCTATGAGCATTCGTAGATGTAACCCATCGGCAGACTTGAATGACCCGAATCTCATTTTTTACAGCCGTGGGCCCCCCCCCCCCCCCCGCTGGCAGCTCAGAGGTTAACGTCACTTTGGCAGCGCAGGCGCGCTGAACATTCCCAGATCCTGGCGTGCCGCGGTCCTCCCTCTTCCAGGCATCCCGTCTGTTTGTTCTGCTGGACCTTCCAGGTCTTCACTTGCAGCCAGGGGCTGGAGACTGCCACACATACACCAGACTTGGGAGCCGCCGAGAACACATCTGGATTGGCTCTGTGATCTCCGGCTCCAGCACATTTCTTGAATGTTTTTTTATAACGCTCCCGGGTAGGACGAGGTAAATGCTGATCTGTGGTTAGAAGAATATACACCTGTAACGGAGTGCGGGGGAGGGGGTGGGGGCTCACTTTCTTCTGTGCTGGGGGACGAGGACCACAGGAACTAATTGGTGGACCTTGAGGCTTAAGGATAGGTTCCCATCTCTGCATGGCGGGAACTGACCCAAAATTGTGCACTTTCCCGGCAGGCACTGCACTTTAGCAAACTGGCATTGGAGGGCAGTTCTTAATGGCAACACCCAACATGTGCAAACATGGTCGTGGCTCGGTGCGGCAAGTCTTTAGACTTCTTTTCCACATGGAAGGGCAGCCCACTAAAAAGGATTGGCTGCCCTAAATGGAACATGCTTGGAACACGCGTGCGCTCCTAGTCTGAGGCTGCTTTCGCACCTAGGCATATTGAGAATGCACACAAAATCGCGCCACGTTCATACGCGGTTTTGCACGCATTCAAGCGCTACGTGCATAAGGGACCCCATTCATTTCAATGTCGATGGCATATTTCAAACCTTGTAGCACTCCAAAACAGACCTGGAAAGTTCCTTGTAACCTTTATTTAAAGGGCAACCTGTAAACTCTTCCACAAACTATCCCCTCTGAAGATATATCTTCCGAATTGGAACATCACCAACCACATGGGGCTTTCAAGTTCACTTTTCTAGAACTACATAACAGACTTGGAAAGTTCTTGGCGACCTTTTATTTAAAGGGCAACCTGTAAACTCTTCCACAAACTAGCCATTCTGAAGAGATATCTTCTGAATTGGTCTTCACCATCGATGGCACATCACCAACCACATGAGGCTATCAAGTTTACTTGTCAAATTTCTAGAACTACATAACAGCCTTGGAAAGTTCTTGGCAACCTTTTATTTAAAGGGCAACCTGTAAACTCTTCCACAAACTAGCCACTCTGAATGATGATTACCATGAGATATCTTCTGAATTTGGTCATCACCATCGATGGAACATCACCAACCACATGAGGCTTTCAAGTTCAGTTTTCTAGAACTACATAACAGACTTGGAAAGTTCTTGGCAACCTTTTATTTAAAGGCCAACCTGTCAACTCTTCCAAGAAGAGTTGTCCAATCTGCAACGAATCACACAATTCATGAATGACGATTACCTTGAGATCTCCTGAGCTGGTCATCGCCATTGATGACCTCGCGCGGTTGGTGATGTACTATTAAGTCCACCTGTCAACTTTTGTAGAACGCCAAAACAGATTTGAAGAGTGCTTGGGAACCTTTTTTATTGAAACGACAACCTGTAAATTCTTCCTAGAAGAGTTGTTTTTTCTGCAGATTATCATAGAATTCATGAAATATGATTACAGTGGAACCTTGGTTTACGAGTAACACGGTTAACGAGCGCTTTCAAAGACTAGCAACCCTTTTTTAAAAAAAAAAAAAATTTGACTCGGTTTGCAGAATTCAAGCTAATGGGTGGTGCAGTACTGCATTTGGCCACAGGTGCGGGGGTGACGGGACACTTAGAAAGGTTCGGAAATACTTGGAAATACTCAGTTTTCGAGTTCAGTTGAGCTGTCCCCGAGTATGTCATAGGCTCTCTGGCGCCCCCCCCCCCCCCCTCTGGCCACATGCAGTATTGCATGTAATTGAAGTCAATACAGAACAAATTATCTTTGTTTCCATTGACTTCTATGGGGAAACTCGCTTTGATATGCGAGTGCTTTGGATTACAAGCATTCTCCTGGAACGGATTATGCTCGTAATCCAAGGTTCCACTGTACCTGGATTCATAAATTGTGGTATTCTCTACCAATCAGAAAAATCTTCATGGAACTATTCAGGTTAATTTAAAACTTGAGGAATTTGTAAATCTTCTGAACTGATCATCACTATTGATATCCTCAGGTGGTTGGTAATGCACCATGTTTGTTCACTTGTCAATAGGATATGTGAGACATTGTAGTACTCTAAAACGGACTTGGAAAGTTATTGGCAACTTTTATTTAAAGGACAACCTGTAAACTCTTCCAAGAAGAATTGTCCAATCTGCGAAGAATCGCACAAATCGTGAATGATTACCTTGAGGAGTTGGTCATCACCATTGTTAGCCTCAGGTGGTTGATGATGTGCTATGAAGTCCACTTGTCAACTTTGTAGAACTCCAAAACAGACTTGGAAAATGCTTAGGAATCTGTATTTGAAAGGAAAACCTGTAAACTCTTCCACAAAGAATTGTCCATTCGGCTAAGGGCTCTTTCACACGGGGCGGATCAGTGCAGATCCGCCCCGTGGATAACCGCTTGCTCAGCGGGGATCGCCGGAGCGATCTCCGCTGAGCAGGAAGATGACAGGTCCGTCTCTGCACTCCGTGCAGGGACGGACCTGTCAGAGCGCCGCTCTCCCCTATGGGAGATCGGGTGACGACGGATCGTAGAGTCCGTCGTCATCCGATCCGCTCTGCAGACGGATGAAAAAATTGGGTTTTTCCTCCGTCTGCAGAAACGGAGCATAGCGGGCACGGACGAGAGTGGGTGTCAGCGGATGCTCATCCGCTGACACCCGCTATCCCATAGGGATACATGTATGTCCGTTTTTCATCCGAAAACGGATGGATAAAAAACGGACATACGGTCCGTCCGTGTGAAAGAGCCCTTAGAAGGATTCAGTTCATAAATGATTACCTTGAGGCATCTGCCACATTGGTAATCCACCATTGATGGCCTCACATGGTTGGTGATGTGCTATAATTGTCCACTTGTCAATAAATTATGTCAAACTTTGTGGTACTCTGAAATAGACTTTGAAAGAATTTTGAAACCTATATTTGAAAGAACAACCTGTAGACTACTCTATGAAGAGTTGAACAATCTGCAGATAATCATCCAAATCCTGAATCGTGATTACCTGGATTCATAAATTGTGTGATTCTCTACTATTTTAGATAAATCTTTTTATCATAATTTTTATTGAAGTTTTGCATCAATACACAAACACAGTCTTTGACATAGTTGGTGAATCTCTTAAACTAATCATCATCACTATTGATATCCTAATGTGGTTGGTGATGTGCCATGATTTATCACTTGCCATATGTTGTAGTACTCAAACAGGCTTGGCATGTGCTTGGGTACCTTTTTTTTATATAGGAGTTCACCTGTAAACTCTTCCAAGAAGAACTGTCCACTGCAAAGAACCTTTACAATTCATGGATGAGGATTACCTTGAGGTGTTTCCCGAGTTGGTCATCACCTTTTTGATAGCCTCTCGTGGTTGGTAGTATCATGTGTCAACTTTGTAGAACTCAAGCAGACTTGAAAAGTGCTTAGGTCAACCTGTAAACTCTTTCACGAGGAGTTGTCCAATCTGCGATGTGCCGTGTTTGTTCATTTCTCAAATGTTGAAGTACTACAAAACTGGCTTGGAAATTGCTTAGGAACCTTTAGTCAAAAGACAACCTGTAAACTCTTACACGAAGAGCTGTCCAATCTGCAAATCACTATACAATTCATGATTACCTGGATTCATAAATTCTTTTATTCTCTACCAATCGGATAAGTCTTCATGGAAATATTCAGGGTAATTTAAAACTTGAGGAATTTCACGAACTTATCATCGCCATTGATATTCTCATGTGGCTGGTGATGTGCTACGATTGTCCACTTGTCAAAAGAATATATCAAATGTGGTGGTGATCCAAAACAGTACTTAGGAATCTTTATTCAAATAACAACCTGGAAACTCTTCCATGAAGAGTTGTCCAATCTGCAGAGAATCATAAAATTCATAAATCGGTCATGACTACTTTTGAGGAATTGCTGAATCTCTTGAATTGATCATTGCCATTGCTGGCTTCATGTGGTTGATGTGCGCCATGATTGTTCACGTGTCAATAGGATATATCCACTATCAAAACTGTCTTGGAAGGTGCTTAGAAACCCTTTTTTTTTTTTTCCCAAAAGACAACCTGTGAACTCTTACATGAATAGTTGTCCATTTTGCAAAGAATCATACAATTCATGAATCGTGATTCCCGGGATAATTGCATTGTGTAATTCTCTACCAATCAGATAAATGCTCATGGAAGTAATCGGGTTAATTAAAATTTAAATCTGTGACCTTCCGGAATCAATAATCACCATTGATAGCCTCACATGCAGGGTGGATTTGATTGAAATCAACTCGATTTAAATCGCTAGTAAAAGGACTTGATTTAAATCGACTCCAATTTAATCATAATTTTTAAAGAGCAGCTGTCATCTCTGTCCCGCAGCGGCTCTTCCTCCTGACCCTCTGTTGACTTTAATGGGACGGCTGGTGATGCGGCAGCGCTACAACAAGGTGAGTGAATGCCGCTAACAGGCGCTGCCATGATGGATCTGAAATGACAGGTGCTCTTTAAAAGGACTCATTCTTGCTGGTAGTTAGAATCTTTAATATTTACAAACAAAATTAAGCTTTTCCTATTTAGAATAATAAGCTGCCAGGTTAGTAAAACAGCGATATCAGAACCGATTTAATCATACAGTTTGTAGTGTACATAGATTTTTAAAACAATCGGATAAAGGAATATTCCTGAACTTTGCAGTGCATGTTATCTCAGCTTGGATTCATTGTGTAGCGCCGACACTTTTCTGAAGTGTGCGCTATTTTGTAAGAAATACAACGCAGCCTGGTTGGACATGTTTGGCTCCGAGAAAGATTGGTACCTATCAGTGGGCGCGTCTGGCCCCGCTGGGTATTCCGGGAAGGGGTATTTAAGATGCTGAAGTCACGTGTTCAGGGGTTCGGCTTGCTCTTTTGATTCCTGCTTCCGGTCTGGACCAACCCCATGAGGGGTCCCGGACCCAGGAGTGTCTGCTGCCCCCGTAAGCATGGTCACCCTGACCAGCCCCAGAGGCCCTCATGGTCTGGGGTGGGGATCCGTCCGTTCCCGAGCCTCGGAACTGGCTAGTTCATGGCCCAGTAACTGAAGGAGGATTCTGAAGTGTCCCGGTGTCCTCTCAGGATTGGAGAGACACAGCAACTCGTACAAGTGACCAGGGGAGGACTCTTCGGAGGAGGGCCATGAAGCTGGCTGCTCGGTAAGAGCCTGGGAGCTGAGATTGCATGGACACTAGTGAATCCACATTTCCTACGGTATCGCCGAAACGGCTGGAAGTTTCAGGTACCATAGGAAATGTTTCTAACCCATCCTTCGGTTACAACAGTCTGTGGCAGAGACTTTCGCATTGTTCTTTTGAAGTTTCACAACCTAGTCTGTGGCAGAGACTGTGTGCTAATTGTCGTATCACTTGTTGGCTGCTAGATCTACAGACAAGGGTTTATCCAACAGTGAAGACTCCAGTTGCAAGTGGCTACTCTCTGGGCTATCTGAGGAAACATTTATTTGATGTTAGCAGTTCTGAAGTGCCTGAGCTTATCACCCATGCCCTCTATTCCCAACTAAGAGACTGTGTTATGTTGAACGTTTTTTTGCAAATAAAAATCCTCAAAAGGACTTCTGAGTATCGGTCTCTGAAATTACTGGTTACTAACCCTGGGAACCACTAGACAACGAACGACGAGCTACAAGGAGGAGGTAATCGGTAAGCCCAGAAAATGCATAGCCGCCCCGCAGGGGTTATGGCGCTACAAATGGGTTTGCCAAAAATGTAAATATTGCAGAATATACAGCCTCATGCTACATAACTAAGCTCCATTTCATGCTGAATAAACTAAATGTATTAATGTTTCTTTAAATAGAAAACTATCTTTTTAGATGTATTTTTAATAAAATGCTTTTAGAGCAAAAATCTATTTGATAAAAATCAAAAAAATTGATTTAAATCCAAAAAGTCAGATTTTATTGTTTTATTTTTTTATTTAATATTTTAAATCATTGATTTTTATCCACCCTGCTCACATGGTCTGATTTTCTATGATGTACACTTGTCCAGGGCTTGAAAAATTTGCTTGAAATCTAGGAGCCAGCTATGGCTGGCTTCTGTCGGACCGGCTGCCATACACATGGGCCGAATGGCAGCCAGTTTTTATTAAACCGACCGATGTTGCCCGGAATGCAGCCCAAGTGTACTATGCTTGATGGTGTGATGGGCAGCGGCTCAGTAGGGGAGGTATATATGGGTCCGGGGAGGGTATATACAGATATCACATACCTGGTTTTCTTTCTGTCACTTCTAAGCACATAGATTTCGGTTCTGTCTCATGTTTATGACGTCAGTGCAGCTTGAGGTGGGCATAGTTGGTGTGATGGCAGAAGATGGGGGAGGCGGAGTTGGTCTCCGGGAAGATGGCGGTGTGGGCAGAGTTGGTCTCTGGGAAGATGGCGGAGTGGGCGAGATGGAAGGAGATGGGGAGGCGGAGTTGGTCTCCGGGAAGATGGCGATGTGGGCAGAGTTGGTCTCTGGGAAGATGGCGGAGTGGGCGAGATGGAAGGAGATGGGGAGGCGGAGTTGGTCTCTGGGAAGATGGCGGAGTGGGCAGAGTTGGTGTGATGGAAGGAGATGGGGAGCCCCGGTGTAACAACATATTTGGTGACCCATCGCACGGAAGTGACGTTCCATCACCGCCATCTTGCTACACCCCGCGCTCGTCCACAGTAAGTATACACTAAGGGGATAGCGGACATGTTGTTACACCCACCGGAGTTTTACATGTATTTATAACATTAAAGTCAGTTTATATAGTGAAATACAGGACTTACAACTCCGTCTGACTACTTAGATCTTGAATTTTAAAAGCAGCAGCAACCCTGCTCATCTTACAGGTTTGCTAATCTCACAGAAGTTCGCTGCTTTTAAAATTCAACATCTAATACTACCTGTATTTCACTATAGAAACTCACTTTACTGTTATAAATACGTCCTACAATGCAAAACTACGATGGGTGTAACAACATGTCCGCTTTCCCCCTTCTTAATTTATCTTACTGTGGACAAGTGTGTGTGTGTGTGTGTGTGTGTGTGTGTGTGTGGTGTAGCAAGATGGCGGCGACGGAACGTCACTTCCGTAGCAACACCGGCCACCACAAGAGGGCGCCCGTTCCCCCAATGTAGGCTGCAAAGCCGCAGCCTCAATTACAGGTCCAGTGCGGCATCTTAGTCCGCGCACCCGACCCAGTGTAGCCCAGGCGCCAGCCCGCTATTTCTAGTCGCCAATGCGACCTGGCGCCCATGGTTTGTCGAGCCCTGCACTTGTCAATACAATGCCAAACCTTTGTAGAACACCAAAACCGATTTGGAAAGTGCTGAGGAACCTTTATTCATTGAGCAACTCTTCATATAAAAGAGTTTACCCTATCTGCAAAGAATGCTTACCTTGAGGAATTATTGAATCGCCTGAATTGATCATTACCATTGATGACGCATCACCAACCATGTGAGGATATTGCGCTCACTAGTCGATAGAATGTCAAACGTAGTACTCCAAAATGGACTTGGAAGGAACTTGGGAACCTTTATTGAAAAGACAACCTGTAGACTTTCATGAAGAGTTATCCAATCTGTAGAGAATCAGTACAGTTCATGAATCATGATTACCTGGATTCTTAAATTCATGTGATTCTCTACCAATCGGATAAATCTTCATGAAAATATACAGGTTATTCAAAACTTAAGGAATTGGTGAACTGATCATCACCACTGATAGCCTCATGTGGTTGGCTACGTACTATGATGTGTACTTGTCAATAGAATATGTCAAAGCTGAGTAGTACTCCAACACAGTCTTGGAAAGGGCTTATGGACCTGTATTCAAAGAGCAACATTTACATGAAGTGTTGCCCCAGTTTGCAGAGAAACATGCAATAATTCAATTTGAGGAATTGGTGAATCTCCTCAATTGATCATCACCATTGATATCCTGACATGGTTGGTGACGTTCTAGGATTGCCCACTTGTCAACAGAAGATGTCAAATGCTGTAGTACTCCAAAAAAAGGCTTGGATAGTGCTTAGGAAACGTTATTCAGAAGATACCCTGCAAACTCTGACATGAAAAGTTGCCCAACCCGCATAGAATTATACAATTCTTGAATCATGATCATCACCATTGGTGGCCTCGTGGTCGGTGATGTGCTATGATGTCCTTCACCACCTCAGTACAGGGCATTTTCACCCCCGTCCTGTCCAAGCCATTTTTCAGCGCTGTCACACTTTGAATGACAATTGCGCGGTCATACAACACTGTACCCAAATGAAATTGTTATCATTTTGTCCCCACAAATAGAGCTTTCTTTTGGTGGTATTTGATCACCCCTGCGGGTTTTATTTTTTGCGCTATAAACAAAAGAGGGACACGTTTAAAAAAACAGAAAAAAAAAACAATATTTTTTACTTTTTGCTATACTAAATATCCCCAAAAAATATATAAAAAAAAAATTTTTTTTTTTCCTCGATTTAGGCCAATATGTATTCTTCTACATATTTTTGGTAAAAAAAAAAATCGCATAAGCGTATATTGATTGGTTCGCACAAAAGTTATAGCGTCTACAAAATAGGGGCTAGATTTATAGCATTTTTATTTATTTTTTAACTAGTAATGGCGGCGATCTGCGATTTGTTTTTTTTTATTTTTTTTATTATTATTTATTTATTTATTTTTTTTTTTTTTTAATCGTGACTGCGATATTGCGGCGGACATATCGGATATTTTTGGGACCATTCACATTTTATACAGCGATCCGTGCTATAAAAATGCATTGATTACTGTATAAATGTGACTGGCAGGGAAGGGGTTAACCACTAGGGGGCGCTGAAGGGGTTATGTTCCCTGGGAGTGATTCTAACTGTAGGGGGAGGGGACTCACAAGGGGAGGAGACCGATCAGTGTTTCTCTGTACTGAGTACACACCATTGGTCTCCTCTCCCCTGACAGGACCGTGGATCTGTGTGTTTAAAACACACAGATCCACGATCCCGCTGTGTTACCGGGCAATCGGGGGTGCCCGGCGGACATTGCGGCCGCTGGGCGCGTGCATCGGGTGCCCAGTGACACGGCGGGCGCGCACTGCCGGCGCCGCGAGTGCACTTTCTGGAGGGCCGGGAAGGGCGTCATATGATGCCCTCCCGCCCTGGGAGGTGCGCCGCCTGGCCGTCATTTGACAGCCGGCGGTCGCATAGTGGTTAAATACCCTGTTTCCCCGAAAATAAGATCTAGCATGATTGTCGGTGATGGCTGCAATATAAGCCCTACCCTTAAAATATGACCTACAAGGACTTTGACTAGGGCTTATTGGGGGGGGGGGGGGGGGGGGGGGGGGGGGGTAGGGCTTATATTGCAGCCATCACCGACAATCGCGCTAGGTCTTATTTTCGGGGGAAACAGGATATGTTGAACGTTGTAGGACTCAAAAGCAGCCTTAAATTGGTTATTTATGGGACAACCTGTAAACTCTAACCTGATAATAGACCTGGGTTAGGTAGAAACAGTTGATTATCTGTGCTGACTACTTTTAGGGGAATCTAGACCTACACGTAGTGAGTGTGACCGCGCACTGCAAGCCTCTTCTTGCATCAAAGGGCTGAAATTGTATCTAGCAGACACGTGTTGAATCTCCGAGTCCTTTGACACCAGCACAGTGTGGATACGTTGACAGCAGAAATGTGACGGAGGGGGTGAAGCTGTATGGTGCATCTCTTCATTTCAGACACCTCGTCCACCTTCCCAAGGGGTTAAACCTTTCTCTGGAATGCGGATTAAAAAGTTCTTTCCTAATTAAGTCTAGGCAGAGGCCTTTTGGAATCTAAGTCTTAAGTAACATTATAATTGTTGCAAGCAATCTGGCTCTTGAACTGTTGCTATTTCTGCTGTACACTTTTTTTGGGGGAAAACTTAGGCGATGGCACTTTGTAAATAAAATCTTCCTCCTGGATCAAGTGTAACTGCCATATCACAGTTTTTTTAGTTGACCTGTCTCTAGTCCCGTAAAAAAAGCAGCGAACCCCTTGCTCTTTGCCCAGATATCCCTGTTTCTCTTGCTGTGCGTGTGTGAGGGGGGGAGCTTTTGTGAAGAGGCCCTTTTATATTTTCATAGCTGATGTTTCAACCTGAGCATATCCTGGCAGGGTCCCCCTTGCTGAACATCATAGTTTCCGTTCATTAGGAGCTGGAGTCCGGCTGGAAGCTCAGCGCTGGGTTCTGCAGTCTGTAGCACAGCTGACTCTGCACAGGGGCCTTGGCTTTCGCCGACCCCTCTTCTTCTTTTTTTTTTTTTTTTTTTTGGTAGAAGTGCAGAGAAGGAAGGACGGCACTTGCAGGTCAGCTAAGGATCTCTGGGCTGAAAGTGGAGTTAGACCTTGTGTAACGGATTAACTCCTTTTTGCCTGCGAAGAGTTCTCGGTTGCTTTTATCTAGACAAATGCTTTGTCTTTTACCAGTCTGGTATTCTTGTGTAAACTGTCTATTACTTAAAGCAGGGGTGCCCAACCAGTGGCCCGGGGGGCCACATGTGGCCCACGGAGCCATCTGATGTGGCCCTCGACCTCCTGCTCTAAGATGGCAGGTTGGCAAGCCCAGATCACAGGTTGCCGACTCGCCCACCCCAGTGCGCCACACCTGCAGGATATAATAGAAGTTTACGGCAAAGTGCAGCTAACCCCCAGAAAATCCACAGGTTCACTGCGCTGCTCCGCTCATTGTGGCCCTCATTGTGGCCCGCGACCAGTTACCAATTCGCTTAAGTGGCCCTCGCTCGTCAAAAGGTTGAGCACCCCTGACTTAAAGGGACTCTTCTCTTTCCGTGACTTGTCCGCGTTGCTTCTAACAAACAGACAGATTTGTAGGGTATGCTTACACTGGGCATGGTTAAACCAAACTGCCCCCAAGTTCGATTGTCCCCACTCCCCTGTTGGTCTGCGCTTACACTGTGTTTGAAAGGAAGCATGCCAGGGCATCATCGCCTCTGCCCACCAGACCACAGTGATCCCGCTTGCATGCTCCATGATTCTTGAGCCGTTGGCACAAACGAACGGGGCCAGGGGGGGGGGGGAACCGTGGGTGGGCACAAATGAACAGAATCAAGGGGGTGTTCTTGCGCACAAATGAACAGTACCAGGGGGGGGGGGGGGTGAACCATGCTTGGCCACAAGCAGGGCCATGGGGGTGTTAGGGTACAGTAAAACTGTCATTGTGAGTGTACCCTTAGTACAGTCTGGTTCACCTGTGCCCGGGTTCGATTGTCCCCACTCCCTCGTCGGTCTGCACTCACACTGTGGTTTTAAAAAGGAAGCATGCCAGGGAATCATCACACCTGCCAACCAGACCACAGTGACCCCCCCTCTTGCATGCTCCGTGATCTGTACACTGTGCTTGGGCACAAATGAACAGGACTAAGGGTATTAGAGTACAGTTAAAACAGTCAATGTGAGTGTACCCTTAGGCTGCATTCACACCTGGGCATTTTGTAGCTTGAAGCCTGAAGCTATGAAACGCTAGAGGGGAAAAAATACATTATTCTCTATGGAGATGGTTCACATCTCCACTCCAAAACACCTGAAGCCCAACGCCTGAAGCTCAAACAAGTTCCGGACCCTTTTTTGTCCCTCGAATAGGGCAGATTTGAGCGTTTTTCTTTTTTACATTGGTGACCCTTTTTCCCTGCACAAAACGCCATAAAAAACGCAGCAAAATCACGGTAAAAAATGCTGCAAAATCGCGGTAAAATCATGCGATTTTTCGGCCTGAAAATGCTACGCTCAGGTGTGAATGCAGCCTTAGATCTCTCTGGTTTACCTGTGCCCAAGGTCGACTGTTCCAGCCCCCCACAACCCCCACACACAGACACACAGATCACTTTTGGCATGCACTCACACTGTGCTTTAGAGAATAATTCGTTATTTTGTGCCTTTGGCATCAACTCCAACTCGCTGTGCTTGGAGGAGGAAGGATGCTGGCTATGACCCCAAGAACACCATCCCCACTGTCAAACATGGAGGTTTGGGGGTGTTTTTCTACTAAGGGGACAGGACAACTTCACAGCATCAAAGAGACGATGGACGGGGGCCATGTACCGTCAAATCTTGGGTGAGAACCTCCTTGCTTCAGGCAGGGCATTTAAATGGGTTGTGGATGGGTATTCCAGCATGACAATGACCCAAAACACACGGCCAAGGCAACAAAGGAGTGGTTCAAGAAGAAGCACATTAAGGTCTTGGAGTGGCCAAGCCAGTCTCCAGACCTTAATCCCATAGAAAATATGTGGAGGGATCTGAAGGTTTAAGTTACCAAATGTCAGCCTGGAAACCTTAATGACTTGGAGAGGATCTGTAAAGAGGAGTGGGACAAAATCCCTCCTGAGATGTGCAAACCTGGTGGCCAACTATGCTAGTACTAAGTCATGTTTTGTGAAGAGGTCAAATACTTATTTCACTCATTAACCACTTCACATCCGGCCGTAGCCGAATGACGGCCTCGGCGCGGATGTCAAATCCCGGGAGGCCGTCATATGACGGCATCCCCTTTCCTCGTTCCCTGTGCGCGCTCACGAGCGTGCAGCAGGGAAATTCTGTGTTGGCCGTGTCCCTCGGACACAGCCAATCACAGATCGCTGTAAACGGCCAATCACAGCGGCCATTTACAGCGCGATCGGCGTGTCCAATGGGAGATGATCTCATATGTAAACATATGAGATCATCTCTCAGCGCCGCTCCCCCTCCTCACACAGAGACAGCGTGTGAGGAGGGGAGATGAACGGCTGCAGCGCCGTAAGTGTCAACAAAAAAAAAAAAAAACGAAGTGCCCACTGCCACCACTGCAATCTGTCCCCAATGCCAATTGCCAGAGCCATCTGTCGTCAGTGCCATCTGTCAGTGTCACGTATTAGTGCCATCTGTCATCAGTGCCACCTGTCAGTGTCACGTGCCATCTGTTATCAGTGTCGTCTGTCATCATTGCCACGTATTTGTGGCATCTCTCATCGGTGCCACATATTAGTGCCACGTGATATCAGTGCCGTGTATAAGTGCCATCTCTCATCAGTGCCACATATTAGTGCCATCTGTCATCAGTGGCACGTGTCATCAGTGCCCCGTATTAGTACCATCTGTCATCAGTGCCACATCAGTGTCACGTGTCATCAGTGCCACGTCAGTGTCACGTGTCATTGTCCTGGTGCTCCAGGGCCTTCAAAAGTGTAATAGGTAGTCAACAAGTTAGATGTGTAATTTATGCTCATAGAACACGTGATTGCCCCCCCTTCATGTTGGGCCTCTCTAAGTGGCCAGGCTCTGAAAAAGTCCCACACATGTGGTATCGTAATACTCAGGAGGAGTAGCAGAATGTATTTTGGGGTGTCATTTGTGGTATACACATGCCATGTGAGAGAAATAACTTATTATAATGACAATTTTGTAGAAAAAAATAAAAAATAAAAAAAATCATTTTGCAAAGAATTGTGGGGAAAAAATGACCACATCAAAAAGCTCACAATGCCTCTTACTAAATACCTTGGAATGTCTACTTTCAAAAAAGGGGTAATTTGGGGGATATTTGTACTTTCCTGGCTTGTTCGGGTCGCAAGAAATGAGATCGGCCACCAGTACATCAGATGTGATCAATTTTGTATAATTTGCACCACAGTTTGTAGAGTCTGTAACTTTCACAAAGACCAAATAATATCCACAAATTTGGGTTATTTTTACCAAAGATATGTGGCAGTATAAATTGTGGCCAAAATTTATGAAGAAAAATATTAATAATTTCCTAAATTTTATCACAGAAACAAAGAAAAATGCGTTTTTTTTTTTCAAAACTTTCGGTCTTTTTTCATTTATAGCCAAAAAAAAAAAAACCCAGAGGTGATCAAATACCACCCAAAGAAAGCTCTATTTGTGGGAAAAAAAAAGGACAAAAAATTAATTTGGGTTCAGTGTTGCATGACTGAGTAATTGTCAGTCAAAACGTGAGAGCACCGAAAGCTGAAAATTGGTCTGGATAGGAGGGGGGTTTAAGTGCCCGGTAAGCAAGTGGTTAAAATGCAAATCAATTTACTGTATATACTCGCGTATAAACCGACCCGAATATAAGCCGAGGCACCTAATTTTACTACAAAAAAATGGGAAAACGTATTGAATCGAGTATAAGCCTAGGGTGAGAAATGCGCAGCTACTGTAAGTGGAAAAGAGGGCCAACAATGCCTATTTGCAGCCTCACTGTGCCCATTTGCAGCCATAGGTCCCCAAAACTTGGTAGTTAAGGGTTCCTAGATGCCCCCTAGCTGCAGCCAAAATTTGAGGTCTCTGGACCCAAAGACTCCCGAAATGACATTGCTGCAGATGGACACAGTTGACCGACTTTGGGGCCCTGTATATTGGGACCACTTGGTGCTAGGAACCCCAAATTTGGTGTGCAAACACAGAACTATCACTTCAACATATCCTAGGAGCTGGGGCTCCTAGCACCAAGTGGCCCTGCAATAAGGGCCCCAAAATCGGTTCAGAAATGTCAAGCACTTTTTCTGCAGCAGAGAATGACATTTTGCGAACCGACTTTGGGGCCCCGTATCTCGGGGCCACTTGGAGCTAGAAACCCCAAATGTGTTGTAGTGTAGTTTCTCTGTGGTTGCACACCAAATTTGGGGTTCCTAGCACCAAGTGGACCCGAGATATGGGGCCCCAAAGTCGGTTCGCAAAATGTAATTCTCTGCTGCAGAAAAAGTGCTTGACTCGAGTATAAGCCGAGGGGGGCATTTTCAGCACAAAAAAAAAAGGGCTGAAAAACTCGGCTTATACTCGAGTATATACGGTATAACTTTTTTTTTTTTTTTTTAAATGCTTTTTTCTGGATATTGTTATGTCTCTCACTGTTAAAATAAACCTACCATTCAAATTATCGACTGATCATTTCTTTGTCAGTGGGCAAACATACAAAATCAGCAGGGGATCAAATCACCCTTAAAGGAAGTGTTCCCTGGCATGTCCTCTGCTACCATGCACGATGATCTATGAAGAGCTTTGTGCTCAAGCTCTGAATGAACCGCACTGGACCCACAAGTCCGCCGTGCCCGGGACCACCTATTCCAAGGGGCAATCATACCAGGGAAACTTCGCAGTACTTAAACTCCACAAACAAACCGGACCAAGGGGGTGAGCTATGCCTGGGTACAATTAAATCTGCCAGAGTGAATACACCCTTTGTGTCATGTTGCAGTGGGGCAGCATGTGTGCCATTACTTTACCTCTCAAGCACTTCTGATGACCGAGGTTGACGTGCTAAAGTGTCCATGTTTCCAAAGCACCAATTCACATCTTCCCTTTTAATTTTACTACCATTAAATAAATTAAGGCTAGGTTCACATCTATGCAGGTTGCGGGTTGATGCGTTTTATCCAGTTTGTTTTGCGGTGCGCTTTGAGTTTTTTAATGCGTTTTGTGTTCGTTTTTTAGGGTTAATAGGAAATTGCTACTTTGGGGCAACTTTACACTCTCTGGCATTCAAGTAGCATCAAAGTCACATCAAATTAGTACAGGAAACTGTCCAAAGTCGCATGTTAGGGTTGAGGGGCTGCAGTTAGGGTCTATGGTTAAAGACTATGGTTAGGGTTAAGGGCTATGGTTAGGGTTAAATGTTAGTTAAAAATTAGGGTTAAAGGATATGTTCACCTTTTTGTTGACTTTTTTTTTTTTTTTCTAAATTCCAGCTCACCTATGTAACAACATAGCAGTAATGTACTTAATTTGCAAAAATAAAACTGCTTTCCACTTATTCTACACACGCTTGCCTCACTCTCTCTTCATAGCTGTTTAAAAACACTGCTCCATTACTTCTGCCTTACTTCCTGGACAGACTTTAGGTCATGACACAGGAAGGAGTTGACCAGCTGGCCTCATTAGCACACACCCTGCTTCATCTACCCTCAGCTGGTCAACTCCTTACCATAGCCTTTAAAAGGCCAAGTTCACCTTTGTTCACTTTTTTTTCCCCCTTTCTAAATCTCCCCCCCCCATGTACCAATATAGCATTTATTTACTTATTTTTGCAGAAATAAAACAATTTACCTCACTCTCTCTTTGTTGCGGTTTAAAATCACAGCTCGATTACTTCTGCCTTACTTCCTGGTTAGACTTTAGGTCATGACACAGGAAGGAGTTGACCAGCTGAGGGTAGATGAAGCAGGGTGTGTGCTAATGAGGCCAGCTGGTCAACTCCTTCCTGTGTCATGACTTAAAGTCTAACCAGGAAGTAAGGCAGAAGTAATCGAGCTGTGTTTTTAAACCGCAACAAACAGAGTGAGGTAAATTGTTTTATTTCTGCAAAAATTAAGTAAATGAATGCTATATTGGTACATGGGGGGGGGGGGGGCGTGATTTAGAAAGGGGGGGGAAGTGAACAAAGGTGAACTTGGCCTTTTAAAGGCTATGGTAAGGGTTAAATGTTAGGGCTCGAGTTAAGGGTTAAAGGTTAGGGTTAATGGCTACAGTTAAAGGCTAGGGTTAAGGGATATGGTTAGGGTTAAATGTTAGGCTTAGGTTTAAGGGTTGTGGTTAGGGGCTATGGTTGGGGTTAAGGGTTATGGTTAGGGGCTAAGGTTAGGGTTAAGGACTAAGGGCTAGGTTTACGGGCTGGGGTTAATAGCTATGGTTGGGGCTAAATGTTACGGTTAGCAGGAATCATTAGGGTTACTCTAACTCTTAACCTTAGCCTTTAACCCCTAACATGCGACTTTGCACGTGTAAAATTTGCTGCAATACTTTTATTCTACTTGAGTGCCAGAGTGTGAAAAGTCACACTACATGAACAGAACTGTCATACTTTTCTATTAGCCCAAGAAAAACGCAAAACCCATCAAAAACGCACCACAAACGCAACGCTTGGATTTTTGGTACGGACCAGTTGAAAGTCTATTACACGCTCTCGCCCCTGGGTCTTAGGACTCAGTGTTGACTCCCAGACCATGTCGAAGGGTTATTGTTGTTTGACAGTTTCTCATGTTCTACAACGTGCCTATTGCTTCTATCTCCTGCCTGTGACTATTGTGGCTGTATCCCCCTTTTTTTTTTTTTTTTCTTTCTTGCACCTCAATAAAAATATTGTACCAGAAAGTCTATTACACGCAAAACGCAATCTGCTGCGTGGAAGAAAAAAAAAATTCCTGACCCTTCCAAAAAAAAAGGCACCTGTTCAAAATGCACAGATGTGAACTAGATCCATAGGAAACCATGTTAAATGGACTGTAGTGCGTTTCTGGACTGTAGTGCATTTCTGCAAAACGCACTAAAAACACATAGGTGTGAGCCAAGGGTCAGTGACAGCTGATTGGTTTCTTTTTTGCAGCAGAAACACTTTCAGGCACTTTAACGTGCAGGGGCCATTAGGTGAGATGCATATTTCTCATAAGGACCCTCCCAGGAATAACTATGATAATGAAATCCTTCCCCCCCCCCCCCCCCCCCCCTCACTGTAGTAGTATTTGCTCCCCTGCTGATTTTGTACGTTTGCACACTGACAAAGACATGATCAGTCTATAATTTTAATGGAATTTTTTTTTTTTTTTTTTTTTTAACAGTAGAAGAAAACAAAAATATCCAGAAAAATGCATTTAAAAAAAAAAAAGTTATAAATTGATTTACAATTTAATGAGTGAATTTAAGTTTTTGACCTCCTTCGCAAAACATGACTTAGTACTTGGTGGCAAAACCCTTGTTGGCAATCAGAGGTCAGAGGTTTCTTGTAGTTGGCCACCAGGTTTGCACACATCTCGGGAGGGATTCTGTCCCACTCCTCTTTGCAGATCCTCTCCAAGTCATTAAGGTTTCCAGGCTGATGTTTGGTAACCTGAACCTTCAGCTCCCTCCACATATTTTCTATGGGATTAAGGTCTGGAGACTGGCTAGGCCACTCCAGGACCTTAATGTACTTCTTGAGCCACTCCTTTGTTGCCTTGGCTTTGTGTTTTGGGTCATTGTCATGCTGCAATACCCATCCACGACCCATTTGCAATGCCCTGGCTGAGGGAAGGAGGTTCTCACTCAAGATTTGATGGTGTATGGCCCCATCCATCATCCCTTTGCAGTGAAGTTGTCCTGTCCCCTTAGCAGAAGAACACCCCCCCCCCCCCCCCAAAGCATAATGTTGCCACCTCCATGTTTGCCGGTGGGGTTGGTGTTCTTGGTGTCATAGGCCGTCCTCCTTCCCCTTAAGCCTGATTTTTGGCTCATCTGACCACGACACTTTCATCCAGTTCTCCTCTGAATCATTCAGATGTTCATTAGCAAAATTCAAATGAGCTGTACATGGGCTTTCTTGAGAAGGGGGACCTTGTGGGCGCTGCAGGATTTCAGTCCTTCACAGCGTAGTGTGTTACCAATTGTTTTCTTGGTGACTATGGTCCCAACTGCCTGGAGATCATTGACAAGATTCTCCCGTGTAGTTCTGGGCTGATTCCTCACCGTTCTCATGATCATTGAAACTCCACGAGGTGAGATCTTGTATGGAGCCCCAGATCGAGGGAGACTGACAGTTATTTTATTTTATGTTTCTTTCATTTGCGAATAATCACACCAACTGTTATCAGTCTCTCACCAAGCTGCTTGGCGATGGTCTTGTAGTCCATTCCGGCCTTGTGTAGGTCTACAATCTTACCCCTGACATCATTGGACAGCTCTTTGGTCCTGGCCATGACGGAGAGATTGGAATGTGGTTGTTTCTGTGGACAGGTGTCTTTTTTATAGCTTTTAAGAGAGTGCTCCTAATCTTAGCTCGTTATCTGTATAGAAGACATCAGGGAGCCAGAAATTTTGCTGATTGATAGGGGATCGAATACTTCTTTTAGGGCTCTTTCACACTGACGGACCGTATGTCCGTTTTTTCATCCTTCCGTTTTCGGATGAAAAACGGACATACAGGTATCCCTATGGGATAGCGGGTGTCAGCGGATGAGTATCCGCTGACACCCGCTCTCGTCCGTGCCCGCTATGCTCCGTTTCTGCAGACGGAGGAAAACCCAATTTTTTCATCCGTCTGCGGATCGGATGACGACGGACTCTACGGTCCGTCGTCACCCGATCCCCCATAGGGGAGAGCGGCGCTCTGACAGGTCCGTCCATGCACAGAGTGCAGAGACGGACCTGTCATCTTCCTGCTCAGCGGAGATCACTTAGGCGATCCCCGCTGAGCAAGCGGATATCCACGGGGCGGATCTGCACTGATCCGCCCCATGTGAAAGAGCCCTAAGGGACCTGTCAGAGCGCCGCTCTCCCCTATGGGGGATCGGGTGACGACGGACCGTAGAGTCCGTTGTCACCCGATCCGCTCTGCAGACGGATGAAAAAATGGGGTTTTCCTCCGTCTGCAGAAACGGAGCATAGCGGGCACGGACGAGAGCGAGTGTCAGCGGATGCTCATCCGCTGACACCCGCTATCCCATAGGGATACTTGTATGTCCGTTTTTCATCTGAAAACGGAAGGATGAAAAACGGACATACGGACCGTCCGTGTGAAAGAGCCCTTACTCATTAAAATGCAAATTCATTTATAACTTTTTTTTTTTTTTTTTGAAGTGCGTTTTTTCTGGATATTTTTGTTGCTCGGTCTCTCACAGTTAAAAATTAAAATTTTAGACCATTCATTTCTTTGTCAGTGGGCAAATGTACAAAATCAAAAGGGGATCAAATACTTTTTTTCCCTCGCTGTACATTTTCACCACCACTTGGACACTTGCCTGCATGTTCGAACCTAGATTGGAATAATGACCGCTGGAAGTTGATTGGTTGCTTTTGGGCAATGATTTCACCTTTTCTGTTGCAGGTATGTACATAGCCTGAGGAGGGGAATTTGACCCAACCATAGCTGCCTCGGAGGAGGCGTTGCGGTGGTGGCGTCGGAGGAGGCTCATTTCCCATTTTTCCATCTCGGACATGGTCTGCAAATGTTGAAGGAAAAAATTACTGATTTTAATTTATTCTGATTTTCACCCTTATTATTTGATTTTCCAAAACCCCTACTTTTTTGTTTTTTGATTTTTTTTTTTTTTTTTTTTTTTATTATTATCTTTTCATCTATTTTTTATTTATTAATTTTTACTCTTAATTTTATTTATTCTCATTTATTTTTATTTTTATTTTATTTTTCACTTTTCAATTGTCATATCTTATTTTTATTTATATTTATTTATTTTCAAACCTTGTTTATTTTTACCTACATTTTTACAAAAAGTTTCTATTCTATCTCTGATATCTATTTCTACTTTTCTCTTAGGATCGATCTTGCAAACCGACTTTGCTCTCATTTTCATAAGCCAGTATTACTTTGAACGATGCTGGCTCAAGTAACAGTATGTGTTTGGTAAGGGCTTTACATCCTCAATACTGTTTTACTTCGATTGGATCGGGAATCACCCCCGTTCCTCCACTGCGCATGCGCATACTCTCTACTGCGCATGCGCGCACTTTCGTTTTCGGCCGCGGCGGACGAGCCGCTTCATATGCGGACTCTATCCCCTCGGCCTGATCTGGCGCATGCGCATAGCAGCGCCAATACTAGTGCACTCTGGCATTCCTTCTGGCGGCCCCTCCAGCTGATCGGAGTGATCTCTGATCAACCCTATGGGGCGGTCCCCTTCCTCCTCCCTCCAACTTGGCGCCAAAACACACTACTTAACCAGCACTCCATCAGATGGTTGTCTGAGATGGAGTGCTGGGAAGCTGCCTCTGCCAAACTGTATTCAGGTATACTCATTGAAAATATTTACTGACTATTAGGCTGTTTTCCTTGCTTTAGGTGGTGCCTTGGGGACTAAATAGCCCCGGGCATACACAAAATTTAAAATGAGCTTTGTTATTAGCCATTACTATTTTTCCTTTACATAGAGTCTGCTATTGATGGATTCAGCTATTAAAAGCTGTACTTTGAAGAGCTGGTGATCTTCTCCAGTTGTGGCAGTTCCCCTTTCCCATATGGCTATTAGGTACGCTTTTGGATTAACCAGGCTGTGGTCTACCACATTGATAGATAATATTAAATACTGTTGGAACTTAGCGGACATATATTTATATATCCCTCTCTTCTTTTGTTCTTTCTCAGTTCACTTATGTGATGCTATATCTGCTATAGTATTGAGGCCATCGATTTGAAACTATTATCCTTCATGGGGATTCTTAATTAGAACTCCGTGGGATCCTCAAGGTATATATACAGAGTGGCTTTGGAAATGGAAGCCAGTATATCTTTACCTATCTTTGATATTATCATTATTAATTCCAGGATACCGGCACGTTAGATCTATCCGCAAATACCACTACGCCACTGGCTAAACCTGGCACATCTTTGGTCTACTACTGCTAATTTCCTCTCTTTCTAATTTTTATGTGAGTATTTTCCTCATATACTTGTCTATATGGGATGTAATATCCACATATGGGACTGATTACCGGTTGATCACTTCTTAGAATCTTTACTGAAAATATTCTCCCCCTTTTTTTTTTTTTTTCCTCCTCCATTTGCAGATTATGCCCTGTTTGCTGGTTTCAGACCCCAAACTCGGCGAGTCCTTTTTGGCGATCCCGAGAGACTCACTTTTAGGTAACTAACTTGGGTGCGGCAGACATATACTAGCTTCTACCTTGTCAACACAAATTGGAAGGTAGGCAATATTTAAGCTTTTTTGATTGCACTCACCCATTGTAAACTATTTGCACCTATATTATTGAGTATTGATCTAAATACATATAATCTGTCAGTCCATTCATGAATAACCCCCCTGTCTTCTTGATATATACAACAGATATACGAACTGCTATACTCTGGTTCTGAAGAAGCTTTAAGCGAAACGCGTCAACCAGCATTCTGCGAGTTTGTTTCAGCATTCTGATTTACTAATAGCTATATGTATATGTACATTCTTGGACTGCAATGATCCCCCCTTTTTTTATATGTGACATGTTTTATGTATATTATGTGTTAATAAAAGTATTTAGAATTATTCTTTTGTATTGAGACATATGTCCGTTCAGGTACCGTGATAGTCCGTTAGGTTGGCTAAAAACCCCCCTTTTTCGTTTTCTATAGCCTGAGGATGGACCGCCCTCACAATGACAGCATGCCTTCTGCAGATCAGGGTCCAATGACCGCAAATGCATGCAATGCTTAGAATCCTTAAATATTACTTTTTAGCTTTTTATATTTTACTAAACCTAAACTAATCTCGTATTGATCTGTAGACCAGTTTTAAAGACCTGCCATTTCATAGCGATCTACATTGATGTTCTGTTATATTTAGAAGCTACATTTTTCTGGATGCATACTAGACATGTGCACTGACAAAAAATTTGTTCATTTTCGTTTTCGTTTTATTCGTTTTTTTTTTGCTTTTTCCGGAAATTTGGGAATTTGTAAATTCGGAAATTTTCACATTTTATATTTTTCGGATTTCCGAATTTCCGAATTTTGGATTTTCAGAATTTGGGAATTCAAAGATTTGAAAATCCCAAAATTTGAAAATCTGAAAAAAATCTGTTTAATAACTAACTATTAAATTAACGAGTACGAATTTATCCGAAGTTACGAATTATCTGAAATAACGAATGCCACATCTAAAGAAATGGAACGGAACAAATTAATAAATAATTAATAATAATAAAAAGGTTTTATTATTATTATTAGATCGTTACGTTCCATTTGGTTAGATGCGGCCTTCGTTATTTTGGATAATTCGTAACTTTGGATAAATTCGTACTCGTTACGTTCACTAACAGACAAATTTGAAAGGGAATTCCAATACTGATAATTTAATACTTGGTTATTTAAAATTAAACATATTTTCTTTCTTTTTTACTGATTTGCGAGTTTTCAAATTTTTGAATTTCCGAATTCCGAAAATCCGAAATTCAAAATTCGGAAATCAGAATATACGAAATTCGGAAATCAGAAAATACGAAATTCGGAAATTAAAAATTCAGAAATTTCGGAATTAACGAATTTGTCAAAATTCCTTAAACGAATTAGGAACTAAACGAATTGCACATGTCTAATGCATACGTGCCATTGAATACAAGAAAGGCATTTGTTCCATAACGAATCTAAGTAAGTGACATAGGTAGATATGCTTATGCCTGCAGGACTTCAGCCATCTGTCATTGTGCATAATAAGTTACTTGCTGATGCGTTTTTATGCATCATGCTAGTACATTACAGCACATGCGTACTGATGAGATCAAGGACAGTACCTTTTTTAAATTCCTGAAATAAAGCGCTTGGTACTATGTTAAAGCACAATGAGCAGAGTCGTTTTAATAGCATCGGGGGCCCCTGGGCAAAGTAATGCTCTTGGGCTTCTACTAGCCTGCCCCAATTTACGCTGCTACTTTTTCTAATTAAAGTATGAATAGTTGATAAAATTTAATAACATTTTATATTTATTAGTACTTAAAATAGATTTAAAACAATAAAATAAATGCCATAAATTTTAAAGACTAATCAACATAAATTGTACAGTACAGGGGGTGGAGGGGCAGGAAGGCACAGTACATGGGGCACAGTACAGGTTCCGGGACGCTGATGGGAAAAGTTGCGGTATCTGTGTCTCTTTTTACATGCATATAACACATTAGAGGGTATCTCGCCAAAAATGTAATTTCTATTGCAGGGGATGCCTAATGTCTTGACTTGTATCTTAGTGCAAAGCTCTGGATAAGTCAGTGAGCCACACAAGCAGGAAATTGCATCTCAATAAATAATATTTTATATTAATATATAATTTTTTTTTTTATTGTATAATAGTGTATAATAATAATAAAACTCTGCACAATCAAACAAAGCCATATACATAGCATTTAAATCACTTTCAAATGCATGAATAATAAATCCGTGTGACAAAAAATTTATAAAATTTAAATCCCAAAATACAAAGTGGCAAGTCCAAAATGCAGCGTAACATTTACATATATGCAAATGATTATGGTGAAAAAATATATAATGGAAAAAAAGCATATACACTATATTGTCAAAAGTATTGGGATGTAAAGGGGTTATAAAGGCAGAAGGTGTTTTTTTTTTTTTTTTTTTTTTTATCTTAAAGCCTTCAGCCCCCCTAATACTTACCTGAGGTCCATCTAGATCCAGCGATGTTGCAGGAGTGTCTCGGCTGCCTAGAACTCCCCTCCTCATTGGCTGAGACAGCAGTGCGTGTCATTTTCTCCCACTGCTGTCAAAGTAATTCAGCCAATGAGACGAGAAAGGGGGTGGGGCCAGGCAGCGGCTGCGTGTCTGAATGGAAACCGGTAGCTGCGGCTCGGGTGCCCCCATAGGAAACTGCTTGCTGTGGGGGCACTCAACAGGAGGGAGGGCCAGAAGCACTGAAGAGGGACTTGAGAAGAGGATATCTGGGCTGCTCTGTGCAAAACCACTACACTGAGCAGGTAAGTATTAACTAAAAAAAAAACCAAGACTTTAGTATCACTTTAATGGCATCCCAGTCTTAGTTTGTAGGGCCCACCCTTTGCCACTATAACCACTTCAACTCTTCTGGGAAGGCTGTCCACAAGGTTTAGGAGTGTGTCTATGGGAATGTTTGACCATTCTTCCGAAAGTGCAGTGCAGTCTCCACTCTAATTCATCCCAAAGGTGTTCTATCAGATTTAGGTCAGGACTCTGTGCAGTCCAGTTCAGTCAAGTTCCTCCACCCCAAACTCGCTTATCCATGTCTTTATGGACCTTGCTTTGTGCACTCATTTTGGAACAGGAAGGGGCTATCCCCAAACTGTTCCCTCAAAGTTGGGAGCATGAAATTGTCCACAACGTCTTGGTATGCTGACGCCTTGAGTTCCCTTAACTAGAACTAAGAGGCCAAGCCCAACCCCTGCAAAAAAAACAACCCCAAACCATAATTCCCCCCCCCCCACCAAATTATTTGAACCAGTGCACAAAGCAAGATCTATAAAGACATGGGTGAGCGAGTTTGGGGTGGAGGAACTCGACTGGCCTGCATAGAGTCCTGACCTCATTTCGACAAAACACCTTTGGGATGGATTCGAACGGAGACTGTGAGCCAGACCTTCTCCTTCAACATCAGTGCCTGACCTCACAAATGCGCTTCTGGAAGAATGGAAAAACATTCCCATAGACCAGGGATATGCAATTAGCGGACCTCCAGCTGTTGCAGAACTACAAGTCCCATGAGGCATAGCAAGACTCTGACAGCCACAAGCATGACACCCAGAGGCAGAGGCATGATGGGACTTGTGGTTTTGCAACAGCTGGAGGTCCGCTAATTGCATATCCCTGCCATAGACACACTCCTAAACCTTGTGGACAGCCTTCCTAGAAGAGTTCCACTTTAACCCCTTTGTGTAAGATATTGATGGCACCCCTTGGTTAAAAACCTGGGCTGGCAAGATCTAAATATTGGAAACCCAAGCACAGTGTTTCTCAGCCAGGGTCTCGTCTATGTTCCCCTTGGGTGCCAGCCGCCCAGGACCCTATTTACCCTCAATCGGCACCATACGTCGCCCATGGTTCTGGTGGGCCAGCTGCCAGCACCATAACAACTAATGCTGCTCTAGGGCCAGGATGCATGGCATCATTTGTTGCAATAGTAATAGCGGCCAGCTCGTCTGCACCATGGCAATATAGGACTATGATCCAGGGCAGGCGGCATGCAGGGCCACCCCCAGCATTCAGTAGAAGACGAAAGTCTGCCTTCTTCAGACCTCCTCCCATCTCTCGCCCTTTGCCGAGCTGCTGGTGGGGGAGCAATGTGATGGGGGAATCTTTGGATGTGATGGGGGAATCTTTGGATGTGATGGGGGAATCTTTGGATGTGATGGGGGAATCTTTGGATGTGATGGGGGAATCTTTGGATGTGATGGGGGAATCTTTGGATGTGATGGGGGAATCTTTGGATGGGATGGGGGAATCTTTGGATGGGATGGGGGAATCTTTGGATGCGATGGGGGGGAATCTTTGATGCGATGGGGGGGAATCTTTGATGCGATGGGGGGAATCTTTGGATGTGATGGGGGGAATCTTTGGATGTGATGGGGGAATCTTTGGATGTGATGGGGGGAATCTTTGGATGTGATGGGGGAATCTTTGGATGTGATGGGGGAATCTTTGGATGTGATGGGGGAATCTTTGGATGTGATGGGGGAATCTTTGGATGTGATGGGGGAATCTTTGGATGCGATGGGGGGAATCTTTGGGTGCGATGGGGGAATCTTTGGGTGCGATGGGGGAATCTTTGGGTGCGATGGGGGAATCTTTGGGTGCGATGGGGGAATCTTTGGGTGCGATGGGGGAATCTTTGGGTGCGATGGGGGAATCTTTGGGTGCGATGGGGGAATCTTTGGATGCGATGGGGGAAACTTTGGATGCGATGGATGGGAAAATTTTTGATGTGATGGAGTGATTTATATGATGGGGAATCATGTATGAGGTCACTGGTGTGATAGGGGGGCCTCTAATGTACAGGGGGATGCTGATATGGCGGGGAGACCTGACATAATGGGGGACCCTAATGTGAAGGAGGGCTGTAATGTCATGGGGGACCTCTGATGAGAGGGGAGGCTTCATCAAGGCAGTTGTGTGTTTCTCATTGATAATATTACGTGTTTTTTTTTTTTATATTTTGGACGGGGTGCCTCCAAGGTTTTGCATACTTTTTAAAGGTAACAGCAACTGAAAAAAGGTGCTGCCCTAGAACATAGAATTTCTTTTTGGGCTGGCACAAGTACATTGTTGTGAGGACTTGCACGCTGTATTGGCTGTGGTGTGACTGGTTGGGGAAAAAACATTGTAGCTACTGACATCACCTTCATATGTGAATCACAATTTTGTTTTGCAGCTGAATGCTGTGACCCAGAAGTCGAAGTTGTGATCCCGCAGTTGTTATGGGCTGGAGAGGTGCCTCTGCCACTGCAAGGAGATGAGTCAGTCTTTTCTAACATTCGAAGGCCGCGCTCTGTTACAAGAGGCGTAGAAAGCCACCCGGACAATATGTACATCCATCTACCAGCCTTGGGTCAAAATCTACATTTGCACCTGCAAAGGAACCTCAAATTTCTGGCTTCGGGATTTACGGTAGAGGAGAGAACGGAGCTCGGAGAGAACGTCCAGACCAGGATCCCTGTGGACGATCTTTGCATCTATACTGGAGAAGTTTTGAACCATAACGGGTCTTTTGCATCACTCAGTGCGTGCGCAGGACTGGTGTGTATATGTTTTTGTTCTTCTGCAAATCGCTATCTATGCTAGAGTCATGTGGGCATTTGTAGTTCCAACTCAGCTACATATTTCCTCACAAGATTTTATGTGAACAGCGAACAAAAATATGTTTGAGGTTGGTGTAGATATCACAAGTTGCGCTGATTTAAACTCTAATTCTGGAAAACTTGAAAATGATCCCTTGCAGTGCAGCTGCGTCCAAACTGGTGAAGGTTAATTGCTTGTTTAGTCTAGGAGAGAAGAGAATCACTTTTACTTAAGCTGGCCGTAAATGGTTTGAATTTTGTCTGGTTCACCAGGAACCGGCTGAGATTCAAACCATTTATGGGCAGCCCAAATGTACCCAAATTGATCGTTACAACCAGCCTGTCGGGTTTTACATTTACCATCTATGGCCAACCTTGACCTTGATCCTCTTCTCTCCTTGAGGATGGCGCTCCCCCACACTCTGAAAGCTGACTGTCTCTTGGAGGAAACACGTCTAATGCAGGGCTAAGGACACCACTGATGGGGATAATTCTCAAGTTTCCCAAAGTTGGAATTTTTAAAGTTGAGTATCCCATTAGAAGATTGGACTATTGAAGTTAATTTACTAAAGGGCAACCATTCTCCACTCTACCAAAAAAAGTGTTTTTTTGTGTCTCTGTTGCAGGGAAACCCCCTCCTCCGAAAAAAAAAAAAAAAAAAAAACTTCTAGCTAGATTTCAATGGCAATCTCCAAGCTCTAAGGCCCCTCTTCACATGGGGCAGATTTCGTTCTGATCCAAAGGGAATTGGCTCACAGATCCCCTGCTGATGGGAGCAGAGAGGGCGGATGAGCGAGCATGGACAGAGCATGCTCTGCTCTATGGGCAGCCGGGAGTAAATGGACTCTGCTGTCCGTTTTACACCCGAATACCCTCCGATCCGCTCCACCTAAATGGCAGAACATAGTTCATCTACCTTTTTTACATTTTTGTATATAGCACACTCGATTGGACCAGAAGGTAGGTGGGTGTAAACGGACACAAGTCTGTTTATACCCACCTGTCCTTAGGGATGCATGGACTTTCCAATCAGGTTTGCCCGAAAATGACAGGTGGACCTAACTTGAACGGCCATGTGAAAGGAGCCAAAGGATCAAAGGAAGGGTACAGCCCACAACAGTAATCGGGTACATTGAAGATTACTTTCACTGTTGGCGAATCAGTCACATTTATTTAATACGCATACACCAGGAAGATTCATCTGCAGTGAATATGGGGTAAATGGCAGAATAACTGGTTTATAAACATGCCAATAAGTTTTTAATATGAGTTTGCCACAACTTTTTATTTTTTTTATACTTCTCAGTTAGCAAGTCTACCAATGTTACCTAACCAAGAATTCTGCCCATCCAATGAAAATGGGTCACAGTGATTGTGTCTTTTGATCACATTTTATTGTCTTTAAGCTGGCCATCCACACAAGTGAGGTGGATTAAGGAATCTCCCATGCTGAGACTATGTATTCAAAGTTTGGGACTGTTCTCCAACATTCCTGTTTTGACAGAAGTCGATCTTCTGTTGCGCATGATGAAAATTTGTCTGCACTTGTATACACACTGGGCCAGTTTTGGGAGAACTCTGTCCAGTTCTGGAGGCCTCACTTACATAAAGATATTGATGAGATAGAATGACTCCAGAGGCAAAATTGGTGAAAGGTCCTGAGAAATAACACATCAGGAGGAACTTTATTATGTTCAGTCTGGAAGAAAGAAGGGAAAGGGGAGACATGACTGAAACCCCTAAATACATAAAGAGTGTGAACAAGGTTCAGGAGGGCAGAATTTTCAGTATGAAGCCAAGATCAAGAACATGGGGACATGACCTTAAACTAGCAGGAGGAAAGTTCAAAACTAATCTTGGTGGTGTTTTACTGAAAGAGTAGTTAATGCTTGGAATAGCCTTACTGCAGAGGTAGTGAGTCCATCAACAGTAATTGGATTCAAACATGCTTGAGACAAACGCATATCTTTACTCTGGCTTGGTTCACATTGCTGCGACGGCAAAGTCATAGGACTTTGCCTGTGAGTTTGCCCTGCAATTTCCTTCCGACTTGATCCCACTTGGATGCTTTTTAGGTACAAGGGCTAAAATCGCATCCATGTCCAACCAAAGTAGTGCAGGAACCTTTTCTAAAGTCGCAGCGTCTTATGTAGTATCAGTTAAGACGGCTCTCATAGGGAAGCATTGAATTTGACATGTCATGCGACTTGGGGTCTCACAATTGGTATCCCATGTCGCTGCAGTGGGAACCGAGCCTAATGCCCGTACACAGGAGCGGAATTTCCGTCCGAAAAATCTTGGATGTTTTTTCCGACGGAATTCCGCTCAAGCTTAGCTTGCATACACACGGTCACACAAAAGTTCTCTGAACTTTCGACCGTCAAGAACGCGGTGACGTACAACACTACGACGAGCCAAGAAAATTTAAGTTCAATGCTTCTGAGCATGCACCGAATTGTTTCCCGAGCATGCGTAGGAATTTTGCATGTCAGAATTGGTACAGACGATCAAAATTATTTCTGACCGAAAAATGGAGAACATGCTCTCAATCTTTTGCTGGTGGAAATGCCACCAGCAAATGTCCGATGGAGCCTACACACGGTCGCATTTTCCGACCAGAAGCTCACATCGGTCTTTTGCTGGCGGCATTTCCGATCGTGTGTACGCGGCATTGGACAAAAAGTTTAAAGAAAAACTGTTTAGAAGTTTGAGAAGTTAAATAAAAATGAACAAAAACCTGTTTAAATACAAGGAAAAAATGGGATGGACTCGATGGACTACTTTGGTTTTTTCTGCACTAATAAAAATATGAACGATCACAATCCTATAAAGAGTATTAATAACAAGTGTAAATATGCAAACCATGTACATGAATATTGCCTCGTATGTCAGGTAAGAACGAGCTTGTGTGTGTTCTGAACAAGTTTGGGTCCAAATCCATAAGTCACCTGTCATTCCTGAGCCAATAAACTTCGGGCAGGGTATTTCCTGCCCTGCAATGTACATAAACAAACAAAGGGGCGAGGATGTTTGTGACATCATTGACCCAATATGGCTACAGGTCATAATAAGTCATAGCCAGAGTAGGTCAATGACAATGTGGCCGTATTGGGATAATGATGTCGCAAATCTCCCCATCCATTTTGTGTACATCGGCTTCGAAGTGGGGACTCACCCACCCAAAGTTCATTAGCCCAGGAATGACCGCTGTTTTCTGGGTTCGGAACAAACAAAAGTTCTTCCCTAATGGCAAGAAAAGACTTGCTAGTAAGTAACTTGTTATAGATCTTTCCTAGTAGAAAATCCTTGGAACCCCAAAGGGGGAAGGTGCCATAAATAGGATAATTTTGTAAAAGTAGACTGTCAAACAGAAGATTGGACCCTACGGGTGAAGAAACCTAATATGCTAAAATGGTGAACATGTCTTGTGGATTAGCAGTTTCTCCTTACTACTGTGACATATCTAGGAGACAGATTCATAATTTTATTCGGTTTGACACCCTCAAGTGTGTTGCAGTCATATGATAATGTTTATGTTGGGAGTGGTAAGCATTCCTGGCATGACAGATGTCAGTATGGATTGGCAAATGGCTCTGGAGCTACATTCCAAGCTGTCTCCATTTTTTTTTTTTTTTTTTTTTATTCTTCTGGATCTCTGATAAGGATGACTTTCGTAGATAAGCTCCTTCTAGTCGGAGAGCTGAGTAGAATAATACAAATTCCGCAATTTCGTAGAAGCCTCTATATCATTACATGCACATGCTTTTTAAAAATTTTCAAGAAAAATGTTATACTATGCATTTACCTTGAACCTATAGCTATGTATTATTGAACTTTTTTTTTATTTTTTTTTTCCATCACAAGCCCCAGTTTCTTTAATTACAGCAAGTGAGTGTTTTTAACTTGATCTAAGTGGTAACAGTTGGATGTCTTATGAAATTAATGTGGCGTCACAAAGTTCCTTGCACTGTGGCTGACTGACCTCCCATCTGATGGTGTTTAGATAGTTCTGTGTCCAGTGACACTTGGCAGAACCAGTGGTATGAAACCAGTGATCTTTTTAGCTGCCGTCAAAGGGGACATTCTGACTACCACTGTAAGGGGCATTTTTCTCATTGACCGCCAATGTAAGGAGGCATTCTCTCCACTGAATGCTAGTGTAAGAAGTGCATTATTTGAATTACCCAAGTCGGGTGGGGTAATGTGATGTAATTGACACAATGCCCATTTTACATTGTAAAGTGTGAAAATTTAATAAATTATTTGATTAAGAAAAAAAAAAAAGTGCATTCTTCCCACTGACCACCAATATAAGGGGACAATCCTTGCCACTGTCCACCAAATATAAGGGGGCAATCCTTGCCACTGTCCACCAAATATAAGGGGGCAATCCTTGCCACTGTCCACCAAATATAAGGGGGCAATCCTTGCCACTGTCCACCAAATATAAGGGGGCAATCCTTGCCACTGTCCACCAAATATAAGGGGGCAATCCTTGCCACTGTCCACCAAATATAAGGGGACTGTTAGGAATATCCTCAGCTTGTGATCAGTCAACTCGAGATGAATTAAGAAGTAAAAAATTTATTTCTAATATGTTAACACATTAGGATCCCCTTCCTTACACACCAAAAGTTCAGCAAGGGATGAACAAAGGAAATATCTCTTACCTAAAACCTTCATAACCCAGCCCCTATTTTCCTATTGGCTGAGGAAATCACAGTTCACTTATCTGGGTACAAGTGGATACCTTTATTCTGTGAAGACTGCGCTTTCCTGTACAATCTTATGTTTACCATATATGGTTATACTTCAATCATCCTGAATTGTTACTGTGGAGCTAATTAAAACATACATAACAATTAATACAAAGTGCTCATAGGTGGGATTAAAAACCAGTCTCAGGATTGTTTTCCAAATAGTCACACAATAAACATTTAAAACTTTTCTAACAGGACAATCCTTGCCACTGTCCACCATTATAAGGGGACAATCCTTGCCACTGTCCACCAATATAAGGGGACAATCCTTCCCAATCACTATCTATGTAAGGGGCGCATTCTTCCCAGTAACCACCAATGTAAAGGACGTTCTTTCTTCTAAACATCAATTTTAAGGAACATTCTTCTCAGTAACCACCATTGTAAGGGACGTTCTTCTCTCTGGCTACCAATGTAAGAACATTCTTCTCATGAACCACCAATGTAAAGGAGATTCTTCCCTCTAACCACCATTCCAAGGGACGTTTTTTCCCACTGACCATCAATGTAAGGAACATTCGTCCCACTAGCCTCCAATGTAAAGGTCATTCTTTTCTCTAAACATCAATTTTTAAGGCACATTCTTCCCACTGATGATTTGATTTTAGAAAAAGGTTGAGAAAGGTGATGGCAGATGTCCATAGATTGCCTCCAATTCCCACTCCTCTGCTTGACTGGCACTGTTTTGGATTTGTATTTTTGCTAGCATATGGATAGTGTTGGGAGAAAACTATTTCATCAGTGAGTCAGAGTTGATGGTTTCTGTTGCCTTGCACTTGATATGTCTTGAAAGCCGTTAAAGCGGAGTTCCAGCCGCAAACATTGTCCCTAAAACTGCCCTTATGCCAGTTTTTCATTAGAAAATTTTAATTTTCAGAGCGTTCGGTTTGATTATCTAAGAGTTAAAGGTAAAGATTCAACAACTAGTTTCAACCAGAGCAAGTGAAAAAATTAGGACAAGGATATTAAAGGGGTTGTTTTTTTTTTTTTTTTTTTTTTAAATAACAAACATGCTATACGGTACTTACCTCCACTGTGCAGCTCGTTTTGCACAGAGTGGCCTCGAACCTGGTCTTCTGGGTTCTCTCTGTGGCTGTCTCTGCTCCCCCCCCCCCCCGCAAGGACTTCTCACGTTCATGCGAGCTCCCTCGCATGGTGAGGAGTGCTTGCGGGCGTGCTCCCGTGATACAGCCGGCGGCCATCACTGTATCACTCGACCCCGCCCCCCCAGCGCGCCGCGTCATTGGATGTGTTTGACAGCAGGTGTGCGCGCCAATGGCTGCGCTGCTTTCAATCCATCCACTGTAACCAATCAGCGGCCAGGCTGATCGGCGAAGAGGATGTCGGGTGCGAGTGCGGGACTTTCGAGGGGTCAGGTAAGTAAAACGGGGGGGCTGGGGGGGCCGGCATTGTCTGACGTTTTTTCACCTTAATGCATAGACTGCATTAAGGTGAAACATTTTTTTACCTTTACAATCCCTTTTTTAAATGTTTTGTCAAATCTAATGAAGTAATTTTCAGTCGTTTGAATTCACTCTTGGCTGAGAAAAATTGTAATTGGTCTTATGTGCAATCACATGCCAAAGTTATTCTGGAAATGGATCGTTCATTCTATGAAAAATTTACATGGTACTTGAATGAAAAGTCATTCAAAATTAGTCAAATCCATGAAGGCGGGGCGTGGCCTGACCGGCATGGCGTGAGGAACACTGGACGGGAGCTCCGCTTGCTAAGAATCCTAAACTAAATATCCTGGGGCTGCCTCAGCCGACAAAACTACCCGAATTGAGGGGACAACCTGCTCTACATCACTGAGGACCATGTCACCCCCAAAAACGAAGTCCGACGCCTCAAACAAACTGGCTAAATACCGCCATACGGAGAAAGAGCCCGCCGAGGAAAGTGGCGCCGGCTCATCAGTAACACCTGCCCCTGACTCTGAGGCCAGAGTACTTGAGGCGATCTCCGACTGCAAAAGCGCGCTTATGGGCAAGATTGAGGAAGTCAAGGTGGACGTCTCCCTTCTCCGTCAGGACATGCAGCGACTGAGGGAGAGGGTCACGGAAACAGAGACTCGCATCAGCCGCGTGGAGGACGAGGTGCCGCCATTGCAGATAACATCCGAGCGTCTCCAACAAGACGATTTGGAGAATCGCCTACGGAGATGCAACCTGAGATTCGTCGGCCTGCCTGAGGGTGAGGAAGGTGCGGACCCCCCCTCGTTTCTAGAGAACCTCCTTATAACCACATTCGGCCGGGCGGAATTCTCCACTACATTTGTCGTGGAAAGGGCGCACAGGCTTGCAGCTAAGCCCCCTCCTCCAGGCGCACCACCCAGAACATTCATAGCCAAGATGCTAAATTTCCGGGACCGGGATGCGGTACTCCGCTTAACAAGGCTGAAGGGCAACATCCCCTACAACAATGGCGACATTAAAGTGTTTCCGGATTTTTCGGCGGAGGTCCAGAAGAAGAGGGCTCTCTTTGCGGAAGCTAAACGGAGGCTGCGAACCCGCCACATCTCATATGCAATGCTCTTTCCGGCCAGGCTGCGGGTGGCCGGCGAGGACAGAGCTCACTTCTTCGACACTCCAGAGGCGGTGATTGCGTGGCTGGAGAACGGAGCGGCGCCAGCACGAGATCGGTCCTGAGGGCTCACAGGACCGCAGAAGACCCTGGATCCCCGCACAGGTGCTACCTATACAACTACACCCGGATGGAAACTTCTTTGGGGACTCGCCCGGACCCTCTCTCAGGTACTGTACCCCCCCCCCCCCCCCCCCGAGGCCTTCCTGACTCTCCTGTGAGATACCCCTTAGACTACCTAAAGGCCTGAAATGACGCTTGGTCCACCTATCCACACACTTCCCCATATTCCTAAATGTGCCTTACTAATGGCATGACCCAGCCTGTTGAAACATTATGGCAACCCCACGATACTAACCTGTCCGGCAAGCTAATCCCCGCAATGTTACCCAGGAATGCAGGGCTCTACAAGCGTGTATCCTACCTAACAATCCGAACTGGACATCCTGCACGCTCAACCCTGGGTGACAACCCCCTCACGATTCAGTCCGAATTGCAGCGAATAATCGCCCCACTAGTTTTAGTTTCACTATTTGTTCTACGGGCCTCTTTGGGCTTGACTGCCCCAAAGGGGGGCACTGAACTTTGTACACCACTAAGAAGGTTTCCCTGCTCTGCCCGGCCTTGCTGTGATGTGACCATTCATGCTTCACCTTGTCTTGTGTCAGGGCAGACCAGCGTGTTCAAGCAATCTAATGTTTTGTTTAGAGTTTGGTTTAAATTTTACTTTACATGTTGGAAAGGCATGCAGCAGAACAATTATAATGTCAGACAGATGGTAATATATTATGGTACAAATGTTATTCAGACAACAGAAGGTAAACGTGATGTGCATGATGGGAACATTGGTACGTGCTCTATGTGTTGCGCTCACCCCGCGTGCGGGACCAAGGGCCTCCCACCTGTTAGGGGGGGCCTGGGGTACTCGTACGGGGGGGGGGGGGGGCGAGCCTGGAGACTGAATATTTAACCTCGATGATATGCCAAGTTTGAAATGTATAACGTGGAATGTTAGAGGGCTCAGGGCCAAACCCAAAAGGGGAGCTGTTTTAGCCTATCTTAAAAAGCAGAAGGCTGACATAATGGTGCTAGCAGAAACTCACCTGACGGGACAGCTTATGATGGCGCTCAAAAGACCCTGGGTGGGTTGGGCATACCATGCCCCCCACACGAACAACTCTAGGGGAGTGGCTATGCTGGTGGCCAAGACGGTACGATTCACCCCTTTACTGATCAGACCCGACCCAATGGGCAGATACCTGTTTGTACATGCCAAAATAAATGGTCTGGAGCTCTTAGTGCTTGCTGTGTACATACCTCCTCCCTTTCAGTTTGCGGTTTTGACAGAAGGTGTGGCATTTATGTCACAATTCCCTACGGTCCCCGCAATATGGTTGGGTGACTTTAACAATGTATTCAGCAAGGACATGGATAGACTGACTACGTCTCCTCAAAACCCCTCTGACCAACAATACACTAGATTCGGCAGGCTACTGATGGATCTGGACATGGTAGATACTTGGCGTCACTGCAACCCGACTGATAGACGGTTTTCATGCTTCTCGGCGACACACAACACCATGTCTCGAATCGATTACATATTAGTGTCTCGCTCCCTCCTCCCCAGGCTGGGCAGGGTGGGCTTTAATCCCCTGGTCATCTCCGACCATGCCCCATACTGGGTAGAGATTCGGCTCGATACACCCCGCACATCCTACAAATGGAAGCTAAATCCATTTTGGCTGGGGGTTGTCCCGAGCCTGGAGATGGCGGGGGAGGAGTGGGAATTTTACTTCCAAACAAACAGACACACAGCATCCCCAGGGACAGTATGGGAATCATTCAAAATACATGCCCGCTTCTTCCTTTCCCAGCATATTTCTAGATACAAAAAAACGTCGTCACATGTCGTCGAGCAGGCAGAGAAATCGCTGGCTGAGGCGGAACTCGCATTTGCCAACAACCCCTCCACTGACACGGCCAATCAACTGAAAATGCAGGCTAGGGAGGTAAATAATCTCCACTTTGAGAAGGCAACTAGAAATATATTTTACATTAGGCAGAGGTCATATGAGTGCGGAGAGCGATCGGGACGCCTACTGGCATACCTGGCCCACCTGGACCACAAGCCACCAGTGGTAGTCTCCCTCCGCGCAGCGGACGGGACTATACTTACCGATCCAGGCGAGGTGGCGGGCGAATTCCGATCGTTCTTCGCATCCCTGTATTCTTCCACAGTAGACAGGCCAGCTGAGGAGACGGCTGCAATGCTCAATGACATATCACTACCGGTACTTGGGCAATCCCAGTCTGAATCTCTAGACAGGCCCATCACTCCCGAGGAGATAATGACTGCAATGTCCCTACTAAACACCTCTAAGGCCCCGGGCTCGGACGGCCTCCCCCTCGAGTTTTACTCCATGTATGCTGAGACGCTGGTTCCAAAACTACACGAATTATTTAACCACATATTTGAATCTGAAACCCTTCCCCCTTCCATGAGAGAGGCTTACATTGTCCTAATCCCTAAACCGGGTAAAAAGCTAGAGCTCCCCGAATCATACCGCCCAATTTCACTACTCCAATTAGATGTCAAGATCCTGGCCAAGGTTCTGTCGCTACGCCTAAACACAGTAATCTCAACGCTAATACACCCGGATCAGACCGGGTTCATGCCGGCGAAAAACACGGCTTATAATTTACGCAGACTCCACATGAACATCCAAGCTCGACACAGTCAAATGGGCTCCAGAGTGGTGGTGTCTCTCGACGCCGCCAAGGCATTTGACTCTGTCGAGTGGAGATATCTGTGGGAGTGCTTGTCGCGTTTCGGATTCGGTCCCAACTTCGTCAAATGGATCCGACTCCTTTATCAGAGCCCTTGCGCCAGGATCTTGATAAATGGCCAAATTTCGGAACCCTTTCCCCTGGCCCGTGGTACACGCCAAGGCTGCCCTTTATCCCCACTGCTGTACGCTTTGGCTGTGGAACCGCTAGCTGCCACACTTAGAAACCACTCAGGAATAAGGGGCCTGCGGCTCGGGGAGACGGAGGAAAGGGTCAGCCTGTATGCGGACGATATGCTGCTGTACTTGGCTGACTCGGGCCCGTCTCTCCGGGCCGCCCTGGCAGCCATTCAAACTTTTGGCTCCCACTCCGGCCTCTCCATCAACTGGGACAAGTCCCAAATGCTTCCACTAGATGTGGGGGCTCCCACGAATACACAGGCCTCCTCCCCACTCCTAAGAGTCAGCTCGCTGAAGTATCTTGGTACCATCATCACACGCTCACCTGAGGATTATGCCGTAGACAATATTGAACCCCTTATAGCTAAAATGAAAGCCAAAACCCAGGTGTGGGCCAAACTGCCTCTGGGGGTAATGGGGCGAATCAATTTAATTAAAATGATCCTCCTTCCAGGATTTCTATACGTACTGTGGCATGCCCCTGCCTACCTACCACTCAAAATTTTCAAGTCCATTGAGGCCATCCTTAACTCCTTCGTGTGGGGATCCAGTCGCCATAAGCTGTCCTGGCAGGCATTGAAAAACCCTACTGATCTCGGAGGGGCAGCCCTTCCGGATTTTAATCTTTACTATCTAGCGTCACAGCTCTCGCACTTTTTTCACCTGGACAAACTTGATAAAGAACGTTACTTGTCGTTAGCATGCTCTCAAATCAAGCGCGGCGCTGACCACCCCTTTCAGATCATATTCAGAGAACAGGCGTGTAGAGATATAATGGGAGACAGGTCAGGGCTGCTATATCACCACTGCAAGATTTGGGAGGTGGTGGGACGCAAGTTGGGGTTTCCACCTACACACTCCCATACACCCCTCTGGCAAAACTCAGGCCTTCGAGAAATACAGTCTGTTCCGGCCCAAACACTATGGCAGGCCAGGGGGGTGCACTACCTGTCGGACCTATATCAGGGGAATGTGCTAAGGTCCTTCCAGCAGCTCAAGGAGAGATTTAACCTCCCCAATTCCATGCATTTCCGTTTCCTCCAGCTCCGCCACGCTTTACAGGTGCAATTCCAAGAAAGCTCACCGCAGGTGGATTGCCTTGATCTGGTCCACATTTTTGAAGGGCAGGATCACCGCAAACTAACCTCTCTGATATACAACTCGCTCCTGAGACCACAGGCGGTGACTCTGGCGTATAAACTAAAAGAGAGATGGGCTCGCGAGGTGGGGGAGCTGGAGGATGATGAATGGGAGGACGCGCTGGAGTCCTGCAAGAAAGTCTCAACTAAACTTTCTGACCGACTCACGCAGCTATACATACTTCACAGGACATACTTGACGCCAATCAGGATAGCAAAATACAAGCCAGGGTACAGCCCCTTATGCCCCAGATGTCAGAGTCCACAAAGTAACATATTCCATATGATCTGGGAGTGTCCGGTGATCCAGACCTATTGGACCCAGATTGTGCGATTCATCCATGATAAAATGGGGTCTCCCCTAACCGTATGCCCCAAGCAATGCCTACTAGGCATTTTTCCGGACCCAGACTCAGACAGATTCCATAAAATATTCCTACAAGAATCACTTTTTATGGCAAGACTACTCATTGCCAGGAAATGGCTCCAGGCCCTACCACCAACCTTACAGGAGTGGATAGCCACGATAAATGCTGTCCTCCCCTATAAGAAGGAGATATATGTCCACAGGGGATGCGAAGCCAAATATGGGAAGATCTGGGACACATGGCTGAATGAAGCGGACACATGCAATGAAATACCAGAGTGAAAAGGTGGTCATCCCAAACTAGAGGCAGTTAACATCCCCCTCTTATGGTATAGTTTAAGCAAATATGGGGGGGCGAAGAAGAGAGGCGTATGTGTACTCTCATGCTTGGTAATGACAGCCTACATTTGATAACATGGCTGGACTCCTATTAAGATGTCTTACAAAGTTATGCACTCATGCTCTGTTATACCCCATCTGTCTGTACCCGATCACATAAGTATTGTATATATACCTTAATGTCTGAAGTGCTGCTAACATGTACCTGTACTATTTTTCAATAAAGCTATTTTTGGTTTACTGTAAAAAAAAAAAAAAAATCCATGAAGGCACCACCAAACGATGTTTTACAGCATAAGTGAGATAGTTGTTGTATAAGGTAGACGGGTAAGAGATAAGATGCATGTATGTGCCAGTAGCTAGCATGGCAGGGAAAGAAAAAATGTAGCATTATTATGTAATTGAGTTCTTGATGGAGGGGTGCAGGCTGTCCGCCATCTACAGAAGGCTACAGAATGTTTACGGAGATTACATTACTGATAAGTCACCAATGTGAAAACATTGCTCTTGACAATGGTGTCATCTCCATAAACAATCTGTAGATGGCGGACATCCTGTACCCCTCCATCAAGAAATCAATGATGCTTCTGCTTGGAATCAATTATTTACCTGCAATAAAAAAGAATAAGAAGATGAGTTGCTATAGAGAAAGAGTTGCTCTACCAACATGTGATTTGAACGACCCATGTAAATGAATAAAAACAAGTTATGCCCACTTTCACATTACTTTTGGTACCACCCTTGCATGTAGAAGTTCATGTACCGTTGAACCTTAATGCCGCGTACACCCGATCTGGCATTCCGACAACAAAATAAAAAAATATAAAATGCAGTGCTTCTGAAAAATGTTGAAATTCCCTGGAGCAGCCTACATGGATAGGTGTTGTTTTGGTAACTGCTTGTTAATAAAAACCAGCATCGTGCAAATACACAACAAACCGTGTCGGAGTGTAACAAACAAAAAATAAAATATTGCTTATATGGTGTAAACCAATATAAAAGTTTAAAAGACAACAAAATCCTGGATTTATTTCCGACGGATGTTGGCTCAAACTTGTCTTGCATACACACGGTCGCACAAATGTCTGAAATTCCGAACACCAAGAACGCGGTGACGTACAACCCGTACGACGAGCCGAGAAAAATGAAGTTCAATAGCCAGTGCGGCTTTTCTGCTTGATTCAGAGCATGCGTGGAATTTTGTGCGTCGGAATTGTCTACACACGCTCGGAATTGACAACGGATTTTGTTGTCGGAAAATTTGAGAACCAACTCTCAAATTTTTGTTGTCGGATATTCCGACAAGAAATGTCCGATGGAGCCTACACACGGTCGGAATTTCCGACAACAAGCTCACATCGTACATTTACATTTATTTTACATTATGATACACATTTTATTCTGCTGTGATTTTTTTTTTTTTTTCACTTGCTCTAGAGCAGTGATAGTGAACCTTGGCACCCCAGATGTTTTGGAACTACATTTCCCATGATGCTCACGCACTCTGCAGTGTAGCTGAGCATCATGGGAAATGTAGTTCCAAAACATCTGGGGTGCCAAGGTTCACTATCACTGCTCTAGGGTCTCAGCAGCCAATCACAGTATATTGGAAGTTTTTTTTTACTTTTTTTTTGAAGATTTACAGGCAGTGCTTGCAAAAACTTGTTATTGTTTAAGGTGAAATAAAGCAATTTGATCATCAAACAAGATGGCTCTGACCTATCCTTAGATATGTGTAAAAGGGGGCCTCTGCCTATCACACCACCAACTGGCGTTTATTAAGCATCTTTAGCCTACTTCAAATATTCCTGAGAATCCTTCAATGGATCCAGAAGGACCCAGGATTGGGACCCCTGTGGCATTGCGGTTGACCAACCTTGTCCCACGTGGAGACTACACACTCAGAGTTACGTTTCACCCCATAGGGTGCTGGAACCCTCAACAGATGTAAGATATTTTCCCATTTTCTTTTTTCCTACTGATGAACCTTTGCAGCCAATTATAATTTTTCGGCCAGCTAACTACATTTTGAGGGCTCTCCCAGCTCCCTCTTTTCTTTTTTGATGGATGCCCCAATCTGCCGCAGAGATTGTTGGTCAGTCCTTTAGGACTGAAACCCTCAGACCTTTTTGGGCCACCACATCCTAAATCTCGATGCCCTGTTAGGTTGGGAAAACTTCACATCTAATTTTATTATGTGCGGTTATTTATGACCTCTCAAATACTTCACAGTTCTTCCCCTAACAATGGCTTCATCTATCAAACAAAACCAAAGAAATTTCCCAGCTCAACTTACTGACCGGCTTGCAACCAACCAAATTATCCAAACCGTATTCGTTTAAAAACAGGAGTTTAGTTTACACACATTTGCAAATACATGCGTAAGTTGAAGAACCACTTCAGTAGTATCTGCAATCCTAACTCTAAATTTTGAGAGCCTCCATAGTAGCAGCACATGCATTTATAATTGATAGGCGGAGGGCAGGTGAACCTGAAGGGAGCCCATCCCTCCTTAAAAGGGAACCTGGACACACTGGACACCCAGTATTTAGCACTATGGCAGCAATGATTTCCAGTGTGTCCCCTCACCAGTATTCCAACAGTACAAACAAATTCCCACTCCCCCCCACCTATAACTGGCCTCTGCAGCAAGGAGCACATCGAAGGGCGATGCAAGTCAAACAAAACAAGAGGAAATTCTTGCTGACCAGCCTGCAACCAACCAAATTATCCTGTCTAACAGTATGCATTAAAAACGGGTTTAGATTTCACACATTTGCAAATACATACCGTATATACTCGAGTATAAGTCAAGTTTTTCAGCACATTTTTTTTGTGCTGAAAGTGCCCCCCTCGGCTTATACTCAAGTCAAGCACTTTTCTGCAGCAGAGAATGACATTTTCTGGCACGACTTTGGGGCCCCATATCTCTGGGCCACTTGGTGTGCAAACCCATTGGAACCAACACTACAACATATGCAAATTGGGTGTTCCTAGCAGTAAGTGGCCCCGACATACAGGGCTCCAAAGTCGGTCAACTGTGTCCATCTGCAGCAATGTCATTTCGGGACCCTTTGGGTCCAGAGACCCCAAATTATTTTGGCTGCAGCTAGGGGGCATCTAGGAACCCTTAACTACCAAGTTTTTTTGAAGTTCAGGGGACCTATTGCTGCAAATGGGCACAGTGAAGGCTGCAAATGGGCATTGTTGACCCTCTTTTCCACTTACAGTAGCTGCACATTTCTCACCCTAGGCTTGTACTCGAGTCAATACGTTTTCCCAGATTTTTGTGGTAAAATTAGGTGCCTCCGCTTATATTCGGGTCGGCTTATACTCGAGTATATACGGTATGTAATCTGCAGAGCCACTTCACAGCACCGCCATATTAAATGGCTTCATCTGCCCTACTTTCCAGAAGGCTTGTTTAGAGTCACCATCTGTTTCCTGGTCCAAGATTTAGGTCTGTAGATAACAGAATGGTGAAAATCCTGATGTGTGTGTATATAGTGGCTTCCACGTTGTCTGTTCGTGCACATGCCTTGCTCAACAGAGATTATGGATGATGCATCTCATTCTTTGATGTTTCACAAAACTATAATGCGCCATTGACGCAAGTGGTCACTGAGAGGAAGGTGACTGTTGCCTGCCAGCAAGGACACCAATGACCGGTTCAGGTTTGCTACTCCTCATCTGTAACAAGGATGAGGCTATTGATAGGGTTTTTTTTCTGTAATGTTATGGGGAAAGGCTAGAACCTTAGTAAGACTTTTTGTTGCCCTCTGTGTTAATAATTGGAGGTTTTCTCTTCTGGTCTTCCTGACCCTCTAATGCCGCGTACACACGGTCGGAATTCTCGTCGGAAAAAGCTCTGATGATTTTTCCCGTCTAATTCCGACGGAATTTCACTCAAACTGTCTTGCCTACACATGGTCACACCAAATTCCGACGGTCAATAACACCACGGCATACAACACATTCGTAAAAGGGAAGTTTAATGCTTCTGAGCATGCGTCAAATTGTTTCTGCGCATGCGTCGGAATTTTGCGTGTCGGAATTGCATACACACGATCGGAAAATCCGATAGGTTTTCCGTCGTAAAAATTAAAGTCTCAAAGTCTGTCGGAAATTCCGCCAGAAAAAGACCGATGGGCATACACACGGTCGGAAAATCCGATGAAAAGCTCCCATCGGTCTGTTTCCATCGGAAATTCCGACCGTGTGTACGCCGCATTAGAGTTAAGCTGTCCGTACGCTGATTTCTCCATCCCCCACTACACATCGCAGATGGAGGAATCTCCTGACACAGCAACTGTATTTTGACTGCCGGCCCCGCAGTTGACCAAGACTGCGGGACACCATTGACCTCACTTTCCCAGATTGCTGCCTTCAGCTTTAGGCACAGTCACATGACTGGAGACCAATAAGACAAAAGGTAGCTTTTTTTTGAAGTGTATTGGGTGCATTGGCTATCTGGTGAATCAGAAATTACCGTATTTATCGGCGCTTGGTCTTTTTCGGCGGCGCTCGCGTGGTCTGTCTTGGTGGCCGGAAATTTCAACGTGGGCAAGCTGCAAATGGCGCTGGGCAAGGCTGCAAATGGCGCTGGGCAAGGCTGCAAATGGCGCTGGGCAAGGCTACAAATGGCGCTGGGCAAGCTGCAAATGACGCTTAAATGTAAGTTTTTTTTTTTTTTTTTTTTTTCCTAAACTTCCCTATTAAAACTTTTAACCTTTTTTAAAATGCCCTCCTAAACTTGTGGTGCGTGTTATACACTGGTGCGTGTTATACGCTGATACATACGGTACCTTTTTAATATTTTACGACTGATATGCCAAAAAGTAGAATTGAAGACACACTGATGATTGCCACAGATCATGGGATTGAAGTTGTGAAGAGCTTATCGGGAATTGGCAACTTTGGGATGAGTTAAGTTTTTTTTTTTTTTTTTTTTTTTTTTATATGCTCAGTTTATAATTAAAAGTTTAGTTGCTTTTTAAACTGATCTAATAAAATGGACCCTGCGCAGAGACCTCTGGATCATTCTCTATTAATCCTTTATGCGGTGACATTACAGTGAAAGTGTTGCTGGCCTTGCGGAAGCCAGGGAGACGTAACTAGTTCTGTGCTGTCCTGGATACTAAGTTTGGATGCCAAGGATATTGGATGCCAAAATTTGCACCTTCTATACCATTCATACAAAGAAGACATAATGTCCAGCAGAAATACAGTTGTTGCCATTACGACTTGGTGTTCCTGCATGTATGAAGCCATCCGAGCGCGCTGTGCACGTCAGATTGCTGATATATAGTGCGTTTCGACCTCCCTCCCTTTTTTTTTTTTTTGCTGCACCTCCTACTGGAATGAATGACTTCGGTTCTGCTGAGTCGAGATCTGGAAGGTTATTGCATTGCTGAACGTTTCCTAGAATGCAGATAGATCTGTCCTCTCTTGACTTTATCTCTTTGATTCGTCCACACCCTCCTACTGGGTCAACCAAGCCGAAATTATCACAAGTACCTGAGATAAATCTCTCCTGTAGGTCCTCCCTGTGTTTTCAAGGGTTTTATTTTTATAGGAAAAACCTTGAATTGTTCTTGGCAGGACTTGTGTAGGGAAGGGAAGCCTCTCCTGAGCTCCAGGCTCTGGGTGACTCTCTTCCTGTGCCTTGGTTTTACATGTCTTCGAGGAATACTCGGTAATCACTTTTCTGCCAACTGCAGAAAATGAACATCACTGCTAGGAAGTTGCTTGCAATCCATCCGAACTTTGAGGGATCAAGTAAAGATTACAATTGCTAGCAAGCTAAGTTTGTAAGCTGCAAGATCATTTTGTCGTAAAAGTTGCAAATGGGTTTCTGGATGGTGATGGCAGATAGACATTGTGAGGACTGGGCTGTTCTACTGATGGATCAGAACATTTCACATGCAATGGCTAGTTTGTGTCCAGAACACGCAATAATAATAATAATAATAAAGTTGCTAAGGGCACACTTCTGTTTCTGCTATGTGCTTATAGGCTTTGTAGACTGTCCTTCTTTTTTAAAGTGCACCTGTGCCCAGACTATGGGCAGTTCATTATTTTGTATATTCCCGAGGTTACCACCTCCAATCACTATTCTGGCTACATCACGACTTGCATCCACTCACCCCTTTTTTAAAGTCTTTGTCTAGACCAGTGTTTCTCAACTCCAGTCCTCAAGGCGCCCCAACAGGTCATGTTTTCAGGCTTTCCATTATTTTGCACAGGTCATTTGATCAGTTTCCCTGCCTTAATAAGTACCACAGCCATTTCATCTGAGGGGAATCCTGAAAATATGACCTGTTGGGGCGCCTTGAGAACTGGAGTTAAGAAACACGCCATTAAGGCACTGCCTATCTTTATCTTGTATTATGCTGACCTCAGAATTCCAACCCTCAGAATTCCAACAGCGCAACTTTACCTTTTTAAGTAAAATGGAAGACGAACTGCAGACCACACTAATGCAGTTTCTAAAGCGTCCATTGCCATCTCTTTAGATAAATGGATACAAAATTATGACTCTGAACAAACCCCACAGGTCCTACACAAGATCGACCAACCCATACCCTCCCACCTATTTTGGAGAGGTCAACGGGAAATTGGTACTTTGCTTCACGTTTTCTGGGAAAGCCCTCGTCTGCTAGGTTTCTGGATGAAAGTTAAATCCACTATTCACAGGGTGACGGATGTGTCTCTAGCAGATCACCCTGCAGCCTTTTTATTGCATGTTACCCCAATGTCAGTTACAAGTTACAAAAATTCCCTACTTGGGCCCCTCTCACACTTATACGATTTGTCCCATGAGTTGGAACTGCAAAGTAGCATGACAAGTCGTTCCCCATGATTTCCAATGGCAGCCATTGATGTTGTCCAACATCAGTGCCTGACCACACAAATGTGCTCTGGAAAAATGGTCAAACATTCTCATAGATACACTCCTAAACCTTGTGGACGGCCTTCCCTGAAGAGTTGAAGCTGTTATAGCTTCAAAGGGTGGGCCAACTCAATAATGAACCTACGGACTAAGACTGGGATGCCATTTACTTTTTGCCGATCACCCCACGTACATATAATGAATGAGTGACTTGTATAGCGCTACCTATGCGAACTGAATCGCCTCAGGTCGCATTTTGCCGCCAGTGTCCATCTGCGGTATAGCGCAGTCCTTTACCCCAAAGGGTCCCGACGCGCTTACATTTATACTGTGGGGCGGCGGCTCTTACAGGCAGAATCTTGTACATGTATTTGCACTTCTGCCGGCGACCCGCTCCCGCTGTGATTGGACACAGGTGGAGCCAATCGGCGAGACCGGCAGGCACAATCTCCGCCAGGTCCTGTTTCTCATTCCCGACAGAGGAAGAATGGCAGTCTGCCGATGTACACAAGGTAGATCGCAGTTCTGTGACAAGGGAAGATGGAGCAGCCTATGTTTTTGCTAAGCAGGAACACTGATCTCTGTCTTCCCACACACTTCCCCCCACAGTTGCAAAACACTCCCAGGGAATACTCCCAGGGAATATGTGTAACCCTTTGATCGCCCCTGATATTAACTCCTTCCCTGACAGTGTCATTAGTACAGAAACAGTGCATATTTTTTTAGCACTGATCACTGTATTGGTGTCACTGGTCCCCAAAAAAGTGTTGCTTCGTGTCCCATTTGTCCGCAGCAATGTCGCAGAAAACTCTTTAAAATAAGACATTGCTGACTATATATAATTTTATATATTATCCTAGGATTGACACATTGGTACTGGAGGTATAATTGTATTCTAGATACTGGATTCTCTCTTTTTTTAATTTATAATATATTTGTTGGAATTTTAGATTTTTTTTTGAAAAATCAATAAAATTTAGTTTTGAGAAAAAAAAAAAAGATATCACTGACTTGTCTTACTTTTAATGACGTAATTCATTCTCAAAGATACTGAAAGCTCACAACATTAGACTCTATAGTCTATTTCTAACCGCTCAGATACACCTGCTGTGTGTTTTATATTGTTGCTCGTGTCAATTTTAATGATCTGTCTTTTTTTCTGTAGATGGGATATATTCAGATAGGCCAGGACCAAGTGATGATTGAACCAGCCAACACTTCAACAGATCTAAGTTCATCCTTCTCTGGAAGAAAACATATTATAAGACGCAAGCGACAAGTAGAGGAGCCTGGTGCATCTTCCAACCCTGATGTTCAACATGGCAACTGCCAAGTTATTTCAGGTAAGTGCTGGTAAAAAAAAAAAACAGGGTAATCTATCCCACATTTACCTACATTTTCTTACCCGAACTATTACTTACTGGTATGTTTTTTTTTTTTTTTTTTTATTTTTTTTTTTTTATGCATATAAATAAATTGCATTGGTGGCTATAAGCCTCTGTACTTTAGGCTTTTTTGTATTGAAAAAAACGTAAAAGTCTACGGGGTTGTCGCAAATCAATGCTCGATTTTGGGAACTCATTATGGCAAAAAGCACAATGGGAGACAATGAAGGCAGAGTACTGAAGTTACTAAATTACCAGATTCCCTTTTATCTGTTAACCCTTTATCTCTTTATCTATTAACCAAGACCAATTTACCAGATTCCCTTTTATCGATTTGACCAAGACCAACTTACCAGATTCTCATTATCTTGTATGTTTCGTAAGACTAATAAGGGGAATCTGGTAAGTTGGTCTTTGTGTGACTGGCTAAGACCAGTTTACCAGATTCTAGGGCTGAAACAACTAATCGATTAATCGATTATGAAATTGATTGCTATTGTCATAATCGATTAATCGGCCAGTAACATAATGGGGTTAAAAAAACTAAAATGAGCCCTTATAGTACAAAAACAGCAAATAATTGCTACTGTAAATATTACTTTCACAGTTCTACAGTAAAAAAAATCAATCCCTTACAGTAGTGATCTGCTTTTTTTTTTAATTTTTTAATTTTTATTTTTTGCACTATAAAGGGCTAATTTTAGTTTTTTTAACCCCCATTATGTTACTAAACGTCTCAGGCCTGGTTCACACCTATGTGTGTTTTGGTGCTTTTTGCAGAAACGCACTACAGTTCATTTACATGGTTTCCTTTGGGACACGTTCACATTTATGCTATTTTCAGCCGCTGCTGTTTGGAAAGGGTCAGGGACTTTTTTTTAACACAAAATGGTGCTTTTTTTGGTTCAATATATTTCAATGGAGAAGCTGCAGAAAAGCATGTAATGTGTTTTTGCAGCAATTTGTGTTTTTTAATCTGCCCAACAACTAGTTGGCCAAAAAAAGTATATCTCTTCTGTCTGTTATTCTCAGAGGGGATTCAATATTTTGCTCCCTAACCATATAGTTGGTTATTTATATTTACCACTTCATATAGATATTTAAGAATAAATTGCCTTTTTTTTTTTTTTTTTTTTTTTTTAAACTTTACATTTACTAAATTATACACCATACTTTTTTTTTTTTAAGGTCATTAATCGATTATTCAAAACAATAATCGGCCAACTAATCGATTATGAAAATAATCGTTAGTTGCAGCCCTACCAGATTCCCATGATCAGTTGGCCAAGACAAACTTTCCAGATTACCATTATCGATCACACAAGACCAATTTTCCAGATTTCCACTGTCAGTCGTACAAGACCAACTTATCAGAATCCCATTGTCAGTTGACCAAAAGCAACTTGCCTAATTCCCACTATCATCCAACCAAGACCAATTTACCAGGTTCTCATGATCATCGGGCCGAGACCAACTTTCCATATTCCCATTATCAATTGTACAAACCAACTTACTAAATTCCCATCAGTCACACTTGACCAACTTTCCATATTCCCATTATCAGTCATTCAAGACCAACTTTCCAGGATCCCATTGTCAGTTGACCAAAAGCAACTTGCCATATTCCCATCATCAGTCGTACAAGACCAACTTACTAGATTTCCATTATCAGTCATACAAGACCAACTTTCCAGATTCCCATTATCAGTCGTACAAGACCAACTTACTAGATTTCCATTATCAGTCATACAAGACCAACTTACCAGATTCCCATGATCATTGGGCAGAGACCAACTTTCCAGATTCCCATTATCAGTCATACAAGACCAACTTTCCAGATTCCCATTATCAGTCATACAAGACCAACTTTCCAGATTCCCATTATCAGTCATACAAGACCAATTTAGCAGATTCCCATTATCAGTCATAAAAGACAACCTTACCAGATTCCCATGATCATTGGGCAGAGACCAATTTAGCAGATTCCCATTATCAGTCATACAAGACCAACTTACCAGATTCCCATTACCTTGTATGGTCTTGTATGACTGATAATTTGAATCTGGTAAGTTGGTCTTTGTGTGACTGGCCAAGACCAGCTTATCAAATAGGTCACAGGGCCATTAAATAGATGATGTGTACATATTTTATTTGGGAGCACAAGGATCTCATTTGGTGACACTTTTTTTTTTTTTTTCCTCCAAAACTTTCCTTCAAAACTGCATTCTATCTGTATTCCACTAATAAATATAGGAAGAAAAATAAAAACACATACAAAACTAGAGATAATAATCAGGTTTTCAATAAAGTAAGCACATATTTAGTCATCTTGTCATTCACTTGCCTAAATAAAACTTTTATGGGTTTCAAAAGCAAAAAAAAAAAAATCCTAATCTCCCCTTGTACCACCATATAAGGGAACGAGTAACTGAACACTGCAAAAATGTTATTTTCCGGAATAATGACTCTTGGAATAAAAGATCTTTTTCTTCGATTTAACAAGATGCGGATGCCAGTATGTTAAATTGCAGGTCTTGCACGTTACGCTGGCATGTCCAAGAGTTGAGAGACTGAGCTTTGATCGTAGTTCAGATCACGAAGTTGAGCGGCAGACAAATGTCGGAATATTTTGAAGCTGGACCCCAATCAAGTAGCTAATGCACATATACAGACTTTCTTGTCTGGTGAAAGACATGCAATTCTGTTCAGCCAGCTTTGTGATCCCGGCATCACTACCACATAGCAAGGCTGTTAAAGTGGGTTGTAAACCTCTGAAATAATAAAAAAAAAAGAACAAAGTATATCCTTCTATAGTGTGTACTTGCCTCAATCCTAAACACCTTGGTGTGATTTCTGTCTGCTGCCTCGTTACTCTGCATGAGTCACATCTGACAATCAATGCCCACACCAGACAATACCAAGAGACAACTCTGAACACAGCAGGTGATTGACAGCCTCAGTTGTGCATGTTTTCTTATGAGACTGTGTAGAGGGGGGCGGTGCAAGCTATACCTCCACTTAGATCTCAGATTACACTCAGCTCCCTGCTCTATCCTGTGCAGTGTGTGACATCAGATTCCCGCCCCCTGCCTTCAGGAGCTTAAAGTGGTTGTAAACCCTTGTTTACAACATTAGCTTACAGGTAAGCCTATATTAAGGCTTACCTGTAGCTAACAAGGATTTCTCCTAAACCTGCACAGTTTAGGAGATATACCTGTACTTGCATGTGCCGACGTCATGCGGCACATGCGCACTAGCGACAACTGAAGCAATGGCGCTATATGCCGATGCTTCAGTTGTACTGTGCCGCTCTCGTGCGCATGTGCGGAGTGACGGCATCGCGGCTCTGGCAAATCACAGCGCCGGAGCCGCGATACCCGGAAGTCACTACAGGAGAACATGTCGGAGGGGGAGAAGAGGACTGATGCCGGGGCTTCGATCTCAGGTAAGTGATACATAATTAGCTAGTATGCTATGCATACTAGATAATTATGCCTTTGTCTTGTTTTACATTTTTTTTTAAGAGGGTTTACTTCCTCTTTAAAAAAAGCTGTTTAAATTCTGCACTTGTAGAGGATAGAGGGCTGCAGATAAAACGGGTACAACTTATGTAGGAGGATTTGTTTCATCTCTGTGGTGTATCATCCAAGGCCAGTCACTTCACTGGGTATATGTGAGGGTTCACAGCCACTTAATAATATAAAGGAAATGATAGCTGACATGGACACATTTTAAGAAAGAGATTTCAGATCTTTCTAAAATAATTGGCAGAGCTTTTCGTACTTTGAAACTGTACATTTGCCCTGTGCAAATGAGGCCAACAACGAATGTTTTTAGTATAATGTATATTTATGTAAATGTATGTAGCGCCGACACTTTTTTCTAAGTGCGCTAGTCTTGCAAATTTTAGTTTTTCCCTGTAATTGAGTTTGGGGTTAATTATTCTAGGTTATGCTTTGGCGTCAGTTTTTGCTGGGCTGTACTGGAGTTCTGCCTGGTCATAGGTGAGGTGGGGCACCTGTGACAGGCTGAGAACGCAGTCTGGTTGGACGCATTGGGTACCAATCTTTTGCCGGAGCCAATCAGTGGGCGTGTCTGGCCCCGCTGTGTATTCCGGGAAGGGGTATTTAAGGTGCTGAAGTCACGTGTTCAGGGCGTCCGCTTGCTCTTTGATTCTGGTTCCGGTGTTCTGTCCAAATGTGTCCGGCTATCATATAGTGTCCGCCCCGTACTGCGCAGGCGCAGCGCTTGCGCAGTAGGGAGGACAAAGCCATTCGGAAAATTTCGGAAGATGAATGGCGCCTGCGCCGTGAGTTGAGGTGCAAGCCCCACCATCCAACTGGACATAGGGCTACACAAACTTAGAGGGCTCCTCGCAGCCTCGCTGCGCTCGCCACGCTTCGGGCACGGCCTCGCTGCGCTCGCCACGCTTCGGGCACGGCCTCGCTGCGCTCGCCACGCTTCGGGCACGGCCTCGCTGCACTCACCACGCTTCGGGCACGGCCTCGCTGCGCTCGTCACGTTTCGGGCGCGGCCTCGCTGTGCTCGGCTCTTTTTTTATTCTAACTATATGTCCACTTGGATGGTGGGGCTTGAACCTGGACTCACGGCGCAGGCGCCATTCATCTTCGGCTATTTTCGGAATGTGCTTGTCCTGTGTACTGCGCATGCGCAGTACACAGCGTACAGTGTGTGATGGGGGACACGATCCAACAGGACACCGGCCCGGACCAGCCCCATGAGGGGTCCCGGACCCAGGAGTGTCTACTGACCCCGTAAGCCTGGTCACCCTGACCAGCCCCAGAGGCCCTCATGGTCTGGGATGGGGATCCGTCCGTTCCCGAGCCTCGGAACTGGCTAGTTCGAGGCCCAGTAACTGAAGGAGGATTCTGAAGTGTCCCGGTGTTCTCTCAGGATTGGAGAGGCACAAAAACTCGTACAAGCGACCAGAGGAGGACTCTTCAGAGAAGGGCCACGTGCAAGGCTGGCTGCTCGGTAAGAGCCTGGAAGCTGAGATTGTATGGACACTAGTTGAATCCGCATTTCATACGGTATCGCCGGATCGGCTGAAAGATACTGGTACCATAGGAAAAGTTCCTAACCCATCCTTCAGTTGCAACTAAGTTCCTGTGAGAGACTTCCTGAAGTTTCCTAACCAGGTCTGTGTCAGAGGATTTGCTAATTCCGAATCTCTTGTTGGCTGCTAAATCCACAAACAAGGGTTTATCCAACAGTGAAGTGTCCAGCTGCGAGTGGCTACTCCCTGGATCATCTAGAGAGATGTTTAGCTGAATCTCAGCAGTTCTAAAGTGCCTGAGCTTTATCACCCATACCCTCTATTTCCAATTGAGAGACTGTGTTCTGTTTCAACATTTTGTGCAAATAAAAAAACCTCAAAAGGACTTTGAGTATCAGTCTCAGCAATTACTGGGTACTAACCCTGGGAACCCCTAGACAACGAACGACGAGCTATAAGGAGGAGGTAATCGGTAAGCCCAGAAATTCATAGCCGCCCCGCAGGGGTTATGGCGCTACATGTATATTTACAAATATATAATATTACCGTATATACTCGAGTATAAGCCGACCGAATATAAGCCAAGGCACCTAATTTTACCACAAACTGGGAAAACGTATTGACTCGAGTATAAGCCTAGGGTGAGGAATGCGCAGCTACTGTAAGTGGAAAAGAGGGTCAACAATGCCCATTTGCAGCCTCACTGTGCCCATTTGCAGCTGTAGATCCCCCAAACTTCATACTTGGTAGTTAAGGGTTCCTAGATGCCCCCCTAGCTGCAGCCAAAATTTGGGGTCTTTGGACCCAAAAGGTCCAGAAATGACATTGCTGCAGATAAACACAGTTGACCGAATTTGGGGCCCCGTATCTCGGATTCACTTGGTGCTAGGAACCCCATCTTTGGATATGTTGTAGTGCCACTGACTAACGAGTCACATGACATCGGGGAAGGAAAGTGGCTAATTGGGCCCAATTTGGACATTTTCACTTAGGGGTGGACTCGCTTTCCACTGGGTTTGAATACCAAATTTGGGGTTCCTAGCACCAAGTGCCCCCAGAGATACGGGGCCCCAAAGTCGGGTTGGAAAATGTAATTTTCTGCTGCAGAAAAGTGCTTGACTCAAGTATGAGCCGAGGGGGGCATTTTACAGCACAAAAAAAATGTGCTGAAAAACTCGGCTTATACTCAAGTATATACGGATATATATATATATATATATATATATATATATATATATATATATATATATATATATATATATATATATATATATATATATATATATATATTTATATTTATTTATTTTTTTTTTTCATTCATGAAAACTGAGTGAATTCGGAAAATATTCCATTACGTCCACTAGATGGCGCTGATGATCATAAGAAATAAATACTTATTTCTATTGTTATTGCCATCTAGTAGCTATATTGCTGCGTTTTTTCCTTTTATTCACTCCATTGTTATGGAAGAGAAACATTTGAACTAGAAGGAAAATAGCCTAAGTACATTTGCTTTTTGACCCAATTCACACAGAACAAATGCCGTTTCACAGAATGACCGAGTTTGCAATATTTAAAAATAAATACTCCTAATAATTTTTTGCTCTTTTTTACATTTGCTACTTCCCAGTAGTCAGCAGGTTGCACAGTATTGCATATGTGGCCGCGTTTGTGATTGAGAATAATGACCTGTCCCAAGTCCCTGTGCTGAGCAATGTGTGAATGACGGCAGCACAGAGGGAGTTTAAAGTCGGGACTTTTGTCCCCACCTATCAAACTTTGCTGTTGGTCTGTGAGCCGCCCCCCCCCCCCCCCCCCCAGCAGCTGAGTGGTCGAGATGTAAAGTAGGAGTGGCCAAGGTGAACTTTTATGGAAAAGTTGGGATCTGCATAAAATGTGTGGTGCCTGTGTACTGTGTTCATTCTGTATAACTGCATGTTCTGTGCAAATGGGTGCAAAAACGAATGTTACTGGAACCTTTTTTCTATCCAGGTCTAATGATTTTTATTCATAAGTATAGGGTGAATAGGAAAAATAATGCATTGCGGCCACCTTTTTTTTCTCAATGTATTTTTTTTTTTATCTTTTTTTATTAGCTGTCCTTGCATATCAGAAACTTGTATGTGACAAACCAGGACCACAAAATCAGTATGTTAAAAATAAAAAAAAAATAAAAGTGGTGTTTCCCCCTAAAGAAAGGAAAAAAAAAAAAAAAAAAAAAAGGGCTTAAAAATCCTAAAAAAAAGAAATAAAAAATAATTGGGGGAAAAAAAGTTTTTTTACATACCTCTAAATGCCTGTTGCTAGGGGGTCCCTCGTAGTCTGCCTCCTGCGTAGCCTCGGCTGGTGACGTCACTTCCCCCTCGGGGCAGGAAGGGCTCTCCAGTCATCTGGGACCTGTCGCATGTCCCAGATGACTGTGCAGCCAATCGCGGCGCCGCTCGCGCATGCGCAGTGGGTGCCCAACTGTGAAGCCACAGCCAGGTGCCCACAGTTGCCGGCACCGCTAAGCCGATCGGGGGGCTAGCGGAGCTTCGACCCCCAAAGCCCCCCCCGTATCGCTGGACCCCGGAACAGGTAAGTGTCCGATTATTAAAAGTCAGCAGCTGCAGTATTTGTAGCTGCTGACTCTTAATTTTTTTTTTTTTTTTTAAGGGCTACATCTCTTTAAGGCCCCTTTCACACTGGGGCGTTTTTCAGGCGGTACAGCGCTAAAAATAGCGCCTGTACAGCGCCTGAAAAAATCCGGCCCCATTCACTCCAGTGTGAAAGCTGGCGCTAGCAGGACGGTGGTCAAAAAAGTCCTGCTAGCAACATCTTTGGAGCGGTGAAGGAGCCGTGTATTCACCGCTCCTATACCGCTCCTTCCCATTGAAATCAATGGGACAACGCGGTAATACCGCTGCAAATACCGTAGCTAAAACGATGGTAAAGCAGCGCTAAATATAGCGCTGCTTTACCGTCGCCGCAGCTCCCGCCCCAGTGTGAAAGGGGCCTAAGTAGCTACAAAGTGGACGCAATGCAGTGTTTTCCTGATTCATGCTATTCTATGAATGAAAAAACATTCGACCCAGAGGGAATATAGCTTATTAACATTTGTTTTCACAGGACAACTACGTGCAGTTTCGCAAAACTAAAGCCTCGTACACGCGATACGATTGTTGGCAGGGGATTGTCTGTCGACAGACTGTTATCCTAAAACCATACCATTTAGTACGCTCCTTTTGACAATTATTGTCCAATTTTTGGCCAAGAAATATTGTTGGATGCCAGGCTAGTAAATTTTCGTCGGGCAACGGCTTGATGTCAGATTTTCGTATGGTCAATACACAAATCCGTCACACAAAAGTCGAAAGCACAAACACGCATGCTCCAGAATCTATGCTCGAAATTTAGCAGAAGGGGCCCAAAGGGTGGCGCACAAGAGCTGAAATTCCTCGTAGTACGTCACTACGTTCGTGTTTGTGTCATGACAATTGTGTACCGTTAGTATGCAAGACAAGATCCTGGCACACGCCCTTTTGACAAAAATCAGACGCTCGGTTGTCCAACAATCACACCGTGTGTACGAGGCTTCAGTCTTGGTTTGTGCTGCTGAGACCTGATTTGTCGTGAGATTTCATCCGACTTGAATGCGACTCACAGAAGTGCATTAGATGAGAAGCATTACATAGTAGGTGAGGTTGAAAAAAGACACAAGTCCATCAAGTCCAACCTATGTGTGTGATTATATGTCAGTATTACATTGTATATCCCTGTATGTTGCGGTCGTTCAGGTGCTTATCTAATAGTTTTTTTAAATTATGGATTCTCCCCGCTGAGACCACCGCCTGTGGAAGGGAATTCCACATCCTTGCAGCTCTTACAGTAAAGATCCCTCTACATAGTTTAAAGTTAAACCTCTTCTCTTCTGTTAGTGAGTGACCACAAATCTTTTTAAATTTCCTTTTGCTGTAATGTTTTATCCCTATTGTGGGGTCACCAGTACGGTATTTATAAATTGAAATCATATCCCCTCTCAAGCGTCTCTTCTCCAGAGAGAATAAGTTCAGTGCTCCCAACCTTTCCTCATAACTAATATCCTCCAGACCCTTTATTAGCTTTGTTGCCCTTCTTTGTACTCGCTCCATTTCCAGTACATCCTTCCTGAGGACTGGTGCCCAGAACCGGACAGCATACTCCAGGTGAGGCCGGACCAGAGTCTTGTAGAGCGGGAGAATTATCGTTTTATCTCTGGAGTTGATCCCCTTTTTAATGCCAATATTCCGTTTGCTTTGTTAGCAGCAGCTTGGCATTGCATGCCATTACCAAGCCTATCATCTACTAGGACCCCCAGGTCCTTTTCTATCCTAGATTCCCCCAGAGCCCCCCCCCCCCCCCCCCCAGTGTATAGATTGCATTCATGTTTTTGCCACCCAAATGCATTATTTTAAATTTTTCTACATTTAAGCCTTATTTGCCATGTAGTTGCCCACCCCATTAATTTGTTCAGATCTTTTTCCACATCCTGCGGAGAAGTTATTGCCCTGCTTAGCTTAGTATCGTCTGCAAACACAGAGATTGAACTGTTTCCCCCATCCCCATCCTCCAGGTCATTTATGAACAAATTAAACAGGATTGGTCTCAGCACAGAACCCTGGGGGACCCCACTACCCACCCCTGACCATTCCGAGTACTCCCCATTTATCGACACCCTCTGAACTCGCCCTTGTAGCCAGTTTTCAATCCATGTACTCACCCTATGGTCCATGCCAACGGAGCTTATTTTGTACAGTAAACGTCTATGGGGAACTGTGTCAAATGCTTTTGAAAAATCCAGATATACCACGTCTATGGGCCTTCCTTTATCTAGTTGCAACTCACCTCCTCATAGAAGGTTAATAGATTGGTTTGGCAAGAACAATTCTTCATGAATCCATGCTGATTTCTGCTAATGATACCATTTTCATTACTAAAATCTTGTGTATATAGTCCCTTATCATCCCCTCCAAAAGCTTACATACTATTGATGTTAGGCTAACTGGTCTGTAATTCCCAGGGATGTATTTAGGCCCCTTTTTTAAAATATTGGTGCTACATTGGCTTTTCTCCAATCACCTGGTACCATTCCGGTAAGTAGACTGTCAGTAAAAATTAGGAACAATGGTCTGGCAATTACTTGACTGAGTTCCTTAAGGACCCTCGGGTCCCAGTGATTTTATTTATGCAAATTTTTCTTATGAGAGTTTAAGACCAGTGCTTTTTTTTTGTACCCTCACCACTCCTCCCTGTTCATCCTTGCTGCCTAAAAACTCTCCTCCCAAAAACATTCTATTTACAGCTCGGTGTATACCTTTTAGTATATTTCTTTTTTTCGCGTGTAAACGTATGCCATGCATAGGGCAGCCCATTAATTTGCGACAAACCCCCCCAAAGTAGCTCAAGAACCTTTGCGAACTTTTACAACCGAAAAAAAAATTTGTGCCCATTTTGACACGTTTGTAGCGTGTCTTGGCAGGCAACAAACTCGTGGCAAAACGCGCATCTGCTAACCGTAATTGGGGTGTCATTAGCACACATGCTTGCGTCACCACAATGGCATGCTAACTTCGATTGGGGTGTTATTAACAATTAGGCTGCATTCACATTTGTGTGTTTCCAAACGTGCAGCAACCTGCGTAGAAAAAGCGTGATTCGCTGTGTGTTTTTTTGTGCCGTAAACGCGCCTTGCGTTGCTATAATAGCAAAGCACGCATTTTCTGTACAGATTGCTGCACATTCAGAAATATGCAGATGTGAATTCAGCCTAATTGTTAATAAAGCCCCCAATCATGGTTAGCAGATGCGAGTTTGACCACCCATTTGTTGCGTGCCAAAATGGGCAGTGAAAAAAGGTACGACACTTGCCGACTGAAAAGGTTCTTGAGCTAACAAAGCTGACAAAGCAATTGTGCCAAAACATGCAACGCTCCACGACCAAAAAGTTACTTTGGGGGTGTTTGTCGTGTGCAAGACAGCCCATTCAATGAATGGACTGCCCTAAGCACGACGCGTTTACATGCAAAAAAAAAAAAGCAGGAGAGTTATAGGGCTCTTTCACGCGGGGCGGATCAGTGCAGATCCCGTGGATAGCCGCTTGCTCAGTGGGGATGGCCGGAGCGATCTCCGCTGAGCAGGAAGATGACGGGTCCGTCTCAGCACTCTGGGCAGGGACGGACCTGTCACAGCGCCGCTCTCCCCTATGGGGGATCGGGTCACGACGGACCGTAGAGTCCGTCGTCATCCGATCCGCTCTGCAGACGGACCATAGTGGGCATGGACGAGATCGGGTGTCAGCAGATGCTCATCCGCTGACACCCGCTATCCCATAGGGATACATGTATGTCCGTTTTTCATCCGAAAACGGATGGATGAAAAATTGACATACGGACCGTGTGAAAGAGCCCTTAGGCAGCAAAGATGAACGGGGAGGGGAGGTGAGGGTTACAAAAAAAGCACCGACCCTATCAAAGTCTTTTCTCCTAGATATAGATGTCTATGGGGCTGAAATCGCACTGGAGTTGCACCAAAGTAGTGAAGGAACCTTTTTCAAAGTCGCAGTGTCTTGCACCGCACTGATTGGAACAGCCTGTCAGGGCTGGGCTCAGCCCTTCCTTTTCTGAGCTGGCCGCTCAGCTGTTGGCTAATTGCCAGCTCCTATCTCTCCACAGTTACTCGGCTGTTGATATCCTGCTCGTCAGTCCTGCCTACTTAGGCCCTTCAGCCCAGTGGATCTCTGCCTTTGCCTTGGTCAACATCACAAGAGACTATCTCCTGTGTTCCTGTTTAAAGCCTGGCTTTGCTGACATCCCTTCTGGCTCCAGATCCTGTTAGCTGTTCCACTACATTGATCCCTGACATCTGGCTTTGCTGACTATCCCTTCCGGTTACTGAACTTTGGCTATGTTTTGACTACGTTTTGTTCTTTTTACTTTTATTATTAAACAAGTGTGATTTAACTGTACTTCTGTCTCGGTCTGATTTCATGGTTTCTGACACAGCACTCATTGAACATTTTGTCATTTCACTTGTCATGCAACTTGTCGCAAGTCGCATCAGAAGTCACAGCAGTATGAATGCTGAAAGCTAATGGCTTTGACATTTTTTTTTTTTTTTCAATGGCACCCTTTACTATAGCTTTTGTTCTGTACATTAGAGCGCATCGTTATTTTTTTTTTTTTATATAAAAGAAGCCTCAGCATTTAATATCTTATTGTAGTATTAGATGACTGCAGGCTTCTTGACTTCTAGAATATGTTTTAAAATTCCTTTTTGGAGTTGAACTTGTACATGACACATCGTGCCCTGGCTTGTCCTTTTAATTGCATATAATTATCTTCCTAAATTTTGTGATCATTGCTTCAGTCAACAGGATATCCATTTCCCTTCCTGTAATGATAAGAGCCTCTTGTCTTTGAGAAAACGCTTGGAGGCATAACGTTCACTCCGCCGTGTCCCCAGAGCACTTCTAGTAACAGGCTGTTTTTATTTCCAGGGATTATCCTAATAGCACAACATCCTGCCAATCCCGTACCTCCTCTGCCACGTCTGCGGAGAGTATAGAATTACCCTGAGATGGGCAGGTGTCATTTTATCACTTTGTAATAATGCCTTTATGTTTTGTTAATTTAATTTCAAGTAAAATATGATGAACCCAATTTAGTCCATTATTTGGAACTTGGCACTTTTGCCCCTTCCTGCCCAGGACAATTTTCAGCTTTCAGCGCTGTCGCACTTTGAATGACAATTGCGCGGTCATGCAGCACTGTACCCAAACTACATTTTTATCATTTTTCTTCCCACAAATAGAGCTTTCTTTTGGTGGTATTTGATCATTGGTGCTAAATTGGCTTTTCTGCAATCCGCTGGTACCATTCCAGTCAGTAGACTGTCAGTAAAAATTAGGAACAATGGTCTGGCAATTACTTGACTGAGTTCCCTAAGTACCCTCGGGTGCAAGCCATCTGGTCCCAGTGATTTATTAATGTTAAGTTTCCCAAATCGAATTCTAATTCTGTCCTCTGTTAGCCATGGAGGTGCCTCCTGTGATGTGTCATGAGGATAAACACTGCAGTTTTGGTTACTGAAGCCTCCCGATTCCCTTGTGAAGACTAACTGAGTTACTGTTACCGTGTGTACTGAGTTAAAAGGCTCAGGGCGCACTTTGTGGTTGGTGGGCAGAGCGTTGCAGTGCAGGAGGTGAACAATATTTGCATCATTTGGACCTGGGTTGCCTATTCCTTTCTGTCAGAGGGCAGACTGGCATGGCCATTTTCAGCACTGGCTGTGGAGAAGCAAGGAGCTGCAAAGGAGTACAGTAAAGAGGAGTATAGGTTCACACTACGATTCGCACAAGAACCACACCTGTACAATTCACATGCGATTCAGTGCAGTTTGAGCCCACTAATTTTGAATGGCTCAAATTGAACTACATCTGCACCAATTGCAGCAATTTTGGAAATGCACTGAAACCGGATTGCGTGGTACAAAACGACCATGCGATCTGGTTGCAGTGCTTTCCCAAAATTGCTGCATGCACAACTTTGGTGCAGATGCGATGCATGTGTGACCTGTATTTTGGGGATCATTAGGATTGCAGTGAAACCCGCTGCAGATTACCCAGGCAGTGATATTTGAATGCAGTGTGGGAAACACACGGATCACAGGTTTCCCACACCACATTCTAGTGTGAACCGAGGTTAAGGCCTGATTCACACCTTTGCATTTTTAGTGCTTTTTGCAGATTTGCACTACAGTCCATTTAACATGGTTTCCTATGGTAAACGTTCTGTAGTGCAAATCTGCAAAAAGCATTAAAAATGCATAGGTGTGAATCAGGCCTAAAGGGGTCTGGGAATGCCCTTTGCAGACGCACTGCCACTTTGTTCTTTGTTAGCAAGGTGATGGTGTCTAGGGTCCATTCACACTGGAACGCGGTGCGAAAAACCCGCATTCCGGTCTCCCGAATCGCATTCAAATCGCACTGCCCTTGCAATCTGCAGTGGGTGGCAGTGCAAAATGAATTGCACCCCAAACCTTGGTCACAAATGCAGTGGATTTGCCCGCACTGGATCGCATGGTACAAAACTACTGATGTGATCCGGTTGCAGTGTGTTTTCTAAAGTAGTGCATGCTGTACTTTTTGTGCGGGGCGATTTTCAGCACATTCAAAATGAATGGGCAGGAATTGCACTGTACAGAACTGCACCTGAATTGCACAGGAACATGCAGCTCTATCCTGTGCGATTCATATGCAGTCACTAGTGTGAATGGAGCAGGTAATATGTACAGTCCCTGACAAAAGTCTTGTCGCTTCTCTATTTTATAGAAACTCCTGCTATTAACCTGACTTTTAATTAATCAATTGGTGTTAGAAATAGCTCATATGAAAAGCTAAAGCCCTCCCAAATGATGTTTAATGCACTGAAATAAATTAGTTTCACTGAAAAAAGATTTATCATTTGATCAAGACAGACAGGTCAAATTTTGGCAAGACAAAAGTTTTGTCGCCTATACAAAAATTGAACAACTTTACTGAAAATCCAAAAATATGTCAGCAAATTAAGTAGTGGTGCTGTGAGATCCAAATTTAATATCTTGTATGACTTCCATGAGCTTGAAGGACAGCATCCATGCGGTTTGGCAAGGATTCATACAATTTATTGATGAAGTCATCAGGAAAAGCAAAGAAAACAGTCTTGCATGCCTCCCAGAGTTCATCAATATTCTTTGGTTTCGTCTTCCATGCTTCATCTTTCATCCTACACCACATATGCTCAATGATGTTCATGTCTGGTGACTGGGCTGGCCAATCCTGGAGCATCTTGATCTTCTTTGCCTTAAGGAACTTTGATGTGGAGATGGAAGTATGCGATGGAGCACCATCCTGCTGCAAAATTTTGCCTTTTTTATGGTTGGGAATAAGAGGTAGCTAAGATTTCTTGGTATTTTAGACTATTGATGTTGCCTTTCACCCTGCAGATCCCTCGCACACCACCATACTGGATGTAACCCCAGACCATGATTTTGCCTCCACCAAACTTCACTCTTTTCTGGGTAAATCTCGGCTCCATGCGGGTTCCAGTAGGTCTCCTGCAATATTTGCAGCGACTGTGGTGTAATTCAACAGAAGATTCATCTGAAAAATCCACCTTCTGCCACTTTCCAGAGTCCATCCTTTTAGCAGGCTGTGGCCCTTGGCAAATGCCACACGGTTTTTCAATTGTCTTTTGTTTAGTGCTGGCTTATGGGAACTGATTCGACCATGGAGGCCATTTCGAAACAGAATCCGACAAACTGTTCTGGTTGACACAGGAACTTCAGGTGACCAGGTCTCGTGGAGCTCTGCTGCAGTGGAAAATGGGCTGGCCTTGGATTTTCGAGCCAACAAACGGTCCTCTCGAGCAGTTGTCTTGCGGGGTCGGCCTGACCTGGCCTTGTCCAAAACATCTCCAGTCTCTTCAAATCTTTTTTTTATCCTCTGAACTTGACGCTGAGACACATTGAAGGTGTCTGCCACATCAGCAGTGGATCTGGTCTTCAGCCTCTTGATAATCAACACTTTAGTCTCCGGGTGAATCTTAGGCATGTTTGCAGAGGTCTAGTTGCAGTTGAGAAGGTCTAGTGTACTGGTGTTCTTTCTATACACACCTGAGACCTAATTGATCCATTATTAGAAGCTCATATAACAAGGCAACAACACTTATGTCTTGGCAAAAATTTACTCAATGGGCTTTACCAAGCTGTGAATATTAGAATACTTTTTGTCAGTTTTTTGTTTTGCACTGAAACATTATTACAAAAGCTGTTGGGATTAAAATGACCCATTTCTTGTAACAAAATCTTGGTTAGAAATATATTTTAGCGGCACTTCAGGTCAATTTGTACACAAGCGACAAGACTTTTGTCAGGGACTGTAGAGCTCATTTTCCCTGCTCTCTATCAGTGGTCTCCAAACTGTAGGGCAGGGCCCTTTGCTAGCCCTTATCCGCCCCTTGGGGCACTTCCTCCCAATGATATGAGACCTTATTCCTTCCACTGACACCAACAGTGGAGCATAATTCCTGCCACTGACCCTAATGATGGGGCACTATTCCTCCCACTAATATCAATGATGGGGGACTATTAATCCCACTTTGACATGTGCACTGACAACATTTTTTTTTTTTTTTTTTTGTTTCATTTGTTTTTTTTCCTTTTCAGAAAAACAAAAATTCGGATTTTCACATTTTTGGATTTCTGAATTTTCGAATTTCCAAATTTCCTTTTCAAATTATTCGGCATTCGTTATTTAAGATAATTTGTAATTTCGGATACATTCGTTCTCGTTACGTTCACTAACAGCCAAATTTTGAAAGGAAATTCCAATACCTATAGTTTAATATTTATTATTAGTTATTATTTCAGATTTTTGGGTTATTTAAATTTTCAGATTTTTATTCTTTTAGAATTTTCAGATTTCCTTTCTTATTCTTAGATTTTCAAATTTTTGAATTTATGAAATTTTGAATATTTGAAATTCCAAAATTTAGAAATTCCTAAATTTCGAATTTCTCAGAAATTCGTAATTTCGGAAAGTCATAATTTCGAATATTTCGTAATTAACGAATTTGTGTAAATTAATTTAAAAAACGAATTTGTAACTAAACGAATTGCACGTCTACTCCCACTAATACCAATGATGGGGGCACTATTCCTCCCACTGATACAAATGATGGGGCACTATTCCTCCCACTAATATCAATTATGGGACACTATTCCTCCAACTGATACCAATTATTATAGGGCATTATTCCTCCCACTAATACCAATGATGAGGCATTATTCCTCCCAATGATGGGGCACTATTCCTTCCACTGATGCCAATGATGGGGCACTATTCCTTCCACTGATGCCAATGATGGGGCACTATTCCTTCCACTGATGCCAATGATGGGGCACTATTCCTTCCACTGATGCCAATGATGGGACACTATTCCTTCCACTCATGCCAATGATGGGGCACTATTCCTTCCACTCATGCCAATGATGGGGCACTATTGCTTCCACTGATGCCAATGATGGGGCACTATTGCTTCCACTGATGCCAATGATGGGGCACTATTGCTTCCACTGATGCCAATGATGGGGCACTATTGCTTCCACTGATGCCAATGATGGGGCACTATTGCTTCCACTGATGCCAATGATGGGGCACTATTCTTTCCACTGATGCCAATGATGGGGGCACTATTCTTGCCACTGATTGGGAATTATTCTTCCAGCTAATAATGATGGGGCACTGTTTCGGGTACTATTCCTCCCACAAATACCAATAATAGGGCACTACCCCTCTTCCAACCACCCAGCCTGAGGCCAAGTTTACCACCAATTTTACTCACCAATGCTGGGCCTGGGATTTTTTTCTACCCCCACTGGCCACTGTTCGGCCCCTGAAGTCCGAAGGCCAGTAAACTTGCCCTTTGTTTAAAAAGTTTGGAGGCCCCCTGCTCTATATGAATGTACAGAGCAAGCTCCTAGTACATCATTTTAGACGAAGAAGGCTTGCTGCTCCAGGTGAGACGAGGAAGCCTGATGGAACCTAGTGGGTGGCCACCTCGGCTCACCTCCGCAATCAATGTGGAAAAGGAGAATAGGCTGCGAACCACGATTGTGATCCAAAATCCTTTATTGGGACATCCCAGCGTGACACCACAAGACCAGAGTGTCCGATAGACGCGTTTCACACAATTATAGGTGCTAATGACTTGGCACCTATAATCGTGTGAAACGCGTCTACTGGGCACTCTGGTCTGGTGGTGTCACTCTGGGATGTCCCAATAAAGGATTTTGGATCACAATCGAGGTTCGCAGCCTTTTCTCCTTTTACTCCTAGTACATCATGGGAGCAGTCTTTTCCATTTCAGACCTATTTAGCTATGATAAGCTGGGAGCAATAAAAAATGACCACACATATACTGCATTTCTACGTTTTTTCCACATTTTCTTGGCTGTAGAGACTTCAAAACCCAATAAACAGTAGTGGTTTTTATTTTATTTTTTTACCATAAGGGTTGTTGCATTTTTTTTAATTTTTTTTTTTAATTGCACTTTATTCATTTTATGTGCTTTTAGTAGCGTGTTTTCTTTAACAAAGACAGGAATCATTATGCTAGCCTACAATATATGTCATTAAGCTGTAATAGCACCCCGTCTATACACAAGAAATCCTTTCCTGGGTGGTGAGATTGCTTCTTTCCAGTCCAGCCCCTGATTGAAAGTCTGGCCAGTGAGCTGTGTCTGGTTTTTAAAGAGGTGTTAATACTTGCCCGTGGGAATTATCATTTCCAGCAACACAACATGAGCCAGTCTTACTGTAACTGAGTGCTCGAACAGCACAAGAGAGGAATATATACAATTCTAACTGTATTCTTTTTGAAAAATGTGCATTCTGCATAGTGGAAACCATTAAAATACACTATTTTGTCAAAAGTATTGGGACACCTGCCTTTACACGCACATTAACTTTAATGGCATCCCAGTCTTAGTCCGTAGGGCAGGGGTGCCCAACCTTTTTAAGAGCGAGGGCCACTTAACCGGTTCCTGACCGGCGCACGACGATATACGTCGGCAGAATGGCACGGACAGGCAGGAGGGCGTATATATAAGTCCCTCCTATAATGCCGTCCGTGCCATCGGGAGAGCGCCGGGAGCGGCGCGCTCCCGTGCCGGTCGGGACCCCCGTGAGGCCGGTCGCAGGTCTCGCAGACTCGATCCCTGCGGGGACACCCGCGATCGTCTCACGGGAAGGCAGAACGGGGAGATGCAGAAATAGACAGCATCTCCCCGTTCTGTCTAGCAACTAGTGACGCCGATCTCTGCTCCCTGTGATTGGAGCAGAGATCAGCATTCACTAGCTGACAGCCACGCCCCCCCCCCCACAGTAAGAAACACACCCCTAGGCATACTTAAACCCTACACTGCCACCCCCTGGTTAACCCCTTCACTGCCAGTGTCATTTATACAGGAATCAATGCATTTAAATAGCATTGATTGCTGTATAAATGACAATGGTCCCAAAAATGTGTCAAAAATGTCCGATGTGTCCGCCATAATGTCGCAGTCACAATAAAAATCACTGATCGCCGCCAAAAAATTATTAATAAAAATGCTATAAAACTATCCCCTATCTTGTAGACGCTATAACTTCTGCGCAAACCAATCAATAATCGCTTATTGTGATTTTTTTTAACAAAAATATGTAGAAGAATACGTATCGGCCTAAACTGAGGAAAAAAATTTTTTTTATATATTTTTTGGGGGATATTTATTATAGCAAAAAATAAAAAAGAATGCGTTTTTTTTCAAAATTGTCGCTCTGTGCAGGCCAATCAAGTTCCTCCACCCCAAACTCGCTCATCCATGTCTTTATGGACCTTGCTTTGTGCACTGGTCCAAATCCTTTGGTGGAGGGGGGATTAGGGTCTGGGGTCGTTTTTTTTTTTTTTTCAGGGGTTGGGCTTGGCCTCTTAGTTCCAGTGAAGGGACCTCTCAAGGCGTCGGCATACCAAGACAATTTCATGCTCCCAACTTTGTGGGAACAGTTTGGGGATGTCCCTTCCTGTTCCAACATGACTGCGCACCGGTGCACAAAGCAAGGTCCATAAAGACATGGATGAAGAAGTTTGGGGTGGAGGAACTTGACTGGCCTGCACAGAGTCCTGACCTTAACCCGATAGAACACCTTTGGGATGAATTAGAGTCGAGACTGCAAGCCAAGCCTTCTTGTCCAACATCAGTGCCTGACCTCACAAATGCTCTTCTGGAAGAATGGTCAAACTTTTCCATAGACACACTCCTAAACCTGATAGACAGCCTTCCCAGAAGAGTTGAAGCTGTTATAGCTGCAAAGGGTGGGCCAACTCAATATTGAACCCTACGGACTAAGGCTGGGATGTCATTAAAGTTCATGTGTGTGTAAAGGCAGGCGTTTCAATACTTTTTTTTTTTTTTTTTTTGTAATTCCTTTATTACGTTACAGTCAACAGTCAAGTTATGCAGTAACAACGAATATCAAAGTCCGATAACACAGGGTCACATCAGCAGCGAGATGGAACATCATACCCATTATAGGTGGTCATAAAAAGCTATTATGGTTGTGTGGATAGTGGTCAATGCATCGCACTGGGGAGCCCAACAAAGAATTATATGGAAGACCCAAAACCTACATATTACAATGCTACAGACACCACAGAGTGGGGTAACCTTGGGTTAGAGACTTTTAAACCTAATGGGAGGTAATGCTTCCCATAGGGCCTGTCTTGCCCAGTAATGGAACAAAATAGAAGGGCGAAATGTAGACAGGGATATACATCGTAATCAAACAACAGAACCCATTACTGAGTCAGGAAGATGGAGGGTGGAAAGCAACCAGAGGGGGGAGGGGATTAAGGGATTGAATATGCCCAAAGCGGGTAGAAAAAGGGGTAGAGAGGGGAGGGAATGCAGAGAGGGCCTCTCACCGGGAAGTCAAGTTGAATCCAAGAGGTTATAGCGGTTATGCCACCTCATGAAGATAGGCGTCATTTATATACAAAACTTTTCCAGGTCTCTCGGAAGGTCTCCTCCCCGGCTGTGCCAGGTAGCAGTGAGGTCCTCCATGTCTCAATTCGTTCACTTTAGAGGACCATGGTGATTTTGATGAAGGCTTCTCCGATCTCCAACAGAGAGGGGATGCATGCCTGGATTCAGCAGCTGGATTGTAATGTAGGCCTTATACTTCTTAATCGGCCTCTCTGATAGACATGGGAACTGTCAAAAAATTTGTTTTTGTCTCCTTCCGTTTCGTATAAAAAAAAAAAATTGTAATTCGAGTACGAAATTCCGTTCGAATTCGTACGAAATATGAATTTTGTACGAATAGTAAAAAAAAATTTGAGTCGTTACGAATCGTTTAGTAAAGTTACGAATCGTTACGAATCGTTAACGCGGCTAATGAATTGTCGGTTCTCGTAACACAGAGAACAATTCGAATCCAACTACAAATATCGAATTTCAACTAATAAGAAAGAAATTATAATAGCGGATATAACGAATGCTTTGAATGAATTTGAGATTCAGTATATCTAATATAGAGAACTGTTCCTGCACAAAGTGTCATTTTTGCAGGAAAAAAAGCCATTTAAAATCACTCGCAGCTAATGAATTGTCGGCTCTGTAACACAGAGAACAGTCATTCATTGATAAATAAAAAAGCGTGGGGGTCCCCCCAAATTCAATAACCAGGCCCTTTAGGTCTGGTATGGATATTAAGGGAAACCCCAGCCAAAAAAAAAAAATGGCGTGGGGTCCCCCCCTAAATATCCATACCAGGGCTACAGGGCTAATTAGCACAACAACATTGTGTGGAATACTCTTACAAACCAGACTATACTCATTTACACAACAGACAGGTGGCTTGAGTTCATGACATTAGCAGTGTGTCAGTGTGACAGTGTGTGTCCCAACAGCATGGGACAACACACATTTTATATATATATATATATATATATATATATATATATATATATATATATATATATATATATATACAGCATTGAATCTGATTGGGTTTGGGGTTCTCCTTCACCCTGTGCCCCTTAAAATCCAGAGCCCATAATCGGTTGGCAGGAGGCTCGCATTTAGTCCTCTCAAACAGCCTCTGTCCCGGCTAGGTCTGTCACACCTACTTTTCGTAAAAAAAAAAAAAATCGCACTGAACTGCATGTGGTGTGAACTGGCCCTTTTCTCTCCAGAAGTTGGATGTTCTTCATTCATAATGTGAATCTGTAAAATACCACATTCTGGGCACTAGATGGAGGCGACAATCATAGGAAATGAATACTTATCTACTGTGATCATTATAAATGAAGAAAACTCCTAACCTGGAAAAAAAAATAGCCTGGTAACATTTTGATTTTGCCAACATTCGCACAGAATGAATGTAAATGCAGTTTCTCAGGACAAATGACTGCTCATTTTTTTTATTTTTTATAAATACACCCTTAGGCTCATGTTGGAATGCAGGATTCCCACTATGTAAAGTTTTACTGCACTCCCACAAACGATGCAATTGAGCTTTATTCAGAAGATCAATAAAAGCATAAATGGATGAGCATACAGACGGGAGGATAGGACAGGTTGACGCGTTTCACATGTTTATCGTTGAATAAAACTTCTGTTCATTAAATAATGCCTTTCCTTTGATCGTTTCTTAGGTTACTGAAAGTAATTGTCTGCAAGCTGGGCAAATTCAGTTGACTACATTGTACCAGGGACGTGCTGTCAGGGGAGGCAGGGCCTCACCTGCTACGAACATAAAAAAAATGCAGCTTCAAGGATCGTAGCTCGGCGACCTAGGGTCACAGAGACCCCAGATTTAAAGTGATGTTTCCACCCAAAAAAATAAAATGGCTTAAAAATCAAAAAAAAAAATCAAAAAAAAAAAAATAGGAAAAAAAATAAAAAAATGTACTCGCCTCTAAATGCCTGTTGCTAGGGGGTCCCTCGTAGTCTGCCTCCTTTAGTGCCCGGGCACTGACATCACTTCCCCTTGGCGCCGCACTGTCGACTGGGACCTGTCACGTGTCCCAGATGACTGTGCAGCATATCACGGTGAGCGGCGTCGCTCGCGCTTGCGCAGTGGGTGCCCGGCTGTGAAGCCACAGCCGGGTGCCCACAGTAAGAATGCCGGCGCCGCGAGCGGAGCGGGGAACGAGAACGAGGGGGGGGGGGGGGCTTCGTTCCCCCGCATCGCTGGACCCTGGGACAGGTAAGTGTCCGATTTATTAAAAGTCAGCAGCTGCAGTATTTGTAGCTGCTAACTTTTACATTTTTTATTTTTTTTAGGGGGCACCCCACTTTAAGTGGGTATGTAGCCCAAGTCCTACCCCACCACTGGTAAATTTGGGGCTCCTACGACCTATGGTCCCAGAGATACGGGGCTCCTTGCACAGCCTGTCAGAAGCTAAATACAGAGCGGCCACTTTAAATACATACTGAGACACTTTGCAGCAGACTGAGAGGATGAGCTCACAGTGCCTCTCGCTTCTTGTCAGAGGCACTGAGCTCAATGAACAGCTTGGAGTCTTGGACCAATGGTAAAGTACCATTGGTCCCAGCTGTCCAATAAAAATGCTGCAGTGGAGGCACGCCTCTCACTGCAGTGTCATATAAGGGGGGTGTGTCTATAAGACAAATGTTCCCGCCCAGCCCTCTTAACTACAAGGAAATACATGTGTTTATGGGTATAAGATTTACCCACAATCCCATGTTTATCTCACACAGTTAAGAGGCAGAAACTGATTCTGTTGGAAAGGTACTGTTTTATATTCAAGCTAAATCATATATTATTATGCTATATGTTATAACGTAATCATTTATTATTTATCTATGTACTGTGGATTTCCTGAATGGAAGTTATAACTTCAAACTTAAGTAATTTGTCCGTTAAGCCACCTGCTTGAGTGCAGATTTCGAAAATATATTAAATTACCTTAAAAACAATATATAATAATTATTTGTATATTACTTATGGTAATTAACCCCTTGCCACCCAGGCCAATTCTTACACTTACACCTACATGTAAAAAAAAATCATCTTTTTTTTTTTGCTAGAAAATTACTCAGAACCCCAAACATGATATATATTTTTTTTAGCAGATGCCCTTGGTAATAAAATGGTGGTCGTTGCAGCTTTTTATGTCGCATGGTATTTGCGCAGTCATTTTTTTAAACAGATTTTTTTTTTTCTTTTAGGGAAAAAAACGGTTTCATGAATATAAACAAACACTAAAACGCTGAGTAAATGGATACCTAACATGTCAATCTTTAATACTGTTTTAGACTGTAATATCCGGTTGCTTATGCTTCTACTTGTACTGTATATGTCAGTGATGGTGAACCTTGGCACCCCAGATGTTTTGGAACTACATTTCCCATGATGCTCATGCACTCTGCAGTGTAGTTGAGCATCATGGGAAATGTAGTTGGAAAACATCTGGGGTGCCAAGTTTCACCATCACTGGTATATATGAACTGAAGAGAATGTAACATTGTATTTGTTGTTTTATTTGTTCTATTCAAAATAAATAAACTTTATTGTAAACAAAAAACATGTCAATCTTTAAAATTGCGCACACTTGTGGAATGGCATCAGTACTTTATAAATCTCCATAGGTGACGCTTTAAGATTTTTACAGGTTACATGTTTAATGTTTAAGTCTAGTGCTAGAATTATTGCTCGTGCTCTAACGATCGCGGCGTATGTAACCTGTGTGTATCTGGCTCTGATACTAGCCAGTTCCTCACCAGCCACTGACCTCACCGCACGTCCCTGCATTTGTACAGATTTTGTGTAATTGAGGTGCGCCATTTAGCTGAACCCGTTCTGATCATTCCTGTGTCGATTGACATCTCCAAATGTTTAGTGAAGTCACGAAACTCTATATGGGTTTACTTCCTCTTTGCTTCCATGCAAAGGTAAAGCATAATGGACTACTATGCTTACCTGACACAGGAGCCAGCGATGTCACCGATGTCCCCTGTAGCACGAAGCGTCCATCTTCCTTGCGGGTATCGCTGCTCCGGCGATGTGATTGGCCGGAGCAGTGATGACGTCACTCAGGCGCATGCGGCGCGCCCAGTACGCCTGCGCCGTTGTCTATGGCGCGCATGTGCCGTAGACAGGGGTGCCCAATTTTTGTAAAATATCTCCTTAACCGTGTAGGTTAAGGAGATATTTCTTGGACCTACAGGTAAGCCTTAGGCCCCTTTCACACCGGGGCGTTTTTCATGTGGTGCAGCGCTAAAAATAGCGCCTGTTCACCGCATGAAAAAATCCTGCCCCTTTAACTCCAGTGTGAAAGCCGGCGGGCTTTCACACTGGAGCGGTGCGCTAGCAGGATGAAAAAAAAAGTCCTGCTAGCAGCATCTTTGGAGCGGGATAGGAGCGGTGTGTTCACCGCTCCTATACCGCTCCTTCCCATTGAAAAGAATGGGAGACCGCGGTAAAACCGCGGCAATACCGCCGCAAAGCGCCGCTACGGCGGCGCTCTGCGGGGGTGTTTAACCCTTTTTTCGGCCGCTCGCGGGGGGTAAAACCGCACCGCGAGCGGCCGAAAACCGCGGTGAAAACGACGGTAAAGCAGCGCTAAATATAGCGCTGCTTTACCGTCACCGCGGCTCACCGCCCCAGTGTGAAAGGGGCCTTAATCTAGGCTTACCTGTAGGTCAAATTGGCCTGTAAGGGTTTACAACCACTTTAAAGGTGAAAAAAATTCTGAAATCATTTTATCTTTTGTCTAATTTTTTTACATCACAGAAACCTGACATTTTAACAGGAGTGTGTAAACTTTTTATATCCACTGTATATCAATCCACACCTCCTGCATTGAGAATATAGGGTATCCTATACTCTTAAGGGTATAAGTAGGGGACCCGAAGGGAGGAGAGGTGGATGTTCCCAATGAAGTCCACAATACTTTTGGATGTTATAACAAATGTCAATATGGCATGTGCTCTTTACAGTCCGCCATCTTGAACACATGCCGTATTTTCGTTTGTTATAACATCCAAAAGTATTGTGGACTGCAAATTGGGTACCCATTACTTGTGCTTTTTCCATCAGTGCCCTGGGACAAGGCAAAGGCCCCTTTCAGAGATACCTCAACCTTAAAGTGGTTGTTAAGGCAATATTAAATGACTATGCCAGCCCCTCTATTAGAGCAATAAACTTCAGTTGACTCTTTTGTCCCTGTACACCACTACAGGGGGTCCCCGACTTACGAACGCCCGACCTACGAACAACCCCTACTTACGAACGGGGCGCTGCGGGGACCCTCCGCCATTTTTCGCCGTCTTCCGGCCGTTCTGCGCATGCGCGGCCATACGGAGCCTCGGAAAAAGCCGGAAATGTCCGTAATTTGCCGCGCATGCGCATAACGGCATTAGACAGAACATCGGAAATGTCCGTATTTGTCGGTCTGCGCATTCGCGGCCGACTTACGAACATTTCCGACTTCCGTACAGGCGGGCAGTCCCTAACGAGTTCGTAACTCGGGGACCCCCTGTACTGCCGCTGTCACAATTAGTAGGGACACACCACTCTACCTGTTTAGTGTATCTCTGCTACCTCACTCCCAGTAGTAGAATGGGGTCCCGCCATGCGCCTAGTGTGGACTTTATGCCTGCTCCCCCTTTACTCTTCCTGATCCGTACCTAGTTTACAGGCTATGGACTTCTGTGTGCGCTGGTCTGCTCCTGGTTGCTACAGGAGATGAACCACTAGGGGAGATGATGCCTACAACTTCTGCTTTGCTGCAAGAGATGTCCCACCTGTCACAGGCGCACGCTTCACGACAGGCTGCTGGCACTAGCCACTGGACCTCTGTTACCCCTGGTAACCACTTGCTGTCTTCATACCCCAATGTGCATTAACAGACTCAAGCTGCAGACAAAAAGTAAAGTGCCGGTTACAGGCGGTCCCCAAGTTACAAACAAGCATGATGCGGATGACGACGGAGGTGGCGTGACCTCATTGCCGGCTGATTGCTCTCCACCCTGGTCCTGGATACCCCAAACAGCCATCTTGCAGCACCAGACACATCCCACACTGCAGTACTGCATGGCCACAAGAGCCCCAAATAACAAGACTGCAGACGCAGAAGCTCCCGGAACATCCCGCATCGCTGCACAGGCTGGAGTCGCACTTAAAAATGTTATTGTTCCGACTTGCAAATTCGACTTAAAGCGGTGTTCACAGCTGCTGGCTTCTAACAATAGGACACTTACCTGTCCTGGAGTCCAGTGATGTCGGCACCGCAGCTGTTTCCATCAGTTGTCGGGTGCTGCTGCCGCCATTGCGGGTAAGGGTACCCGGCAGTGTAGCCTTACGGCTTCACACTGGGAACCCTACTGTGCATGCGCGAGGCCCCGCTCCTCTCTCCTACTGGCCCGGTGACAGGGAGAGGAGGAGGAGGAGGAGGGAGCCCTGCGGTGATGTCACGGGCCGCGGCCCGGCCTCCTGGAAGTGGGAAAAGGCTATCTGTCAAAAACGGGTATCCTGTCTCCTCCCCCCCCCCCCCGAAAGGTGCCAATTGTGGCACCAGAGGGGGAGAGGAGACAAATGAGCGGAAGTTCCACTTTAGAGTGGAACTACTCTTTAAGAAGAACCTACATTCCCTATCTTGTTCGTAACCTGGAGACCTCCTGTACTTTCATACACCCCTTGAATAACTTCAGCCCAGGCAATAAAGCGTTTCAACACTGAACAACGTAGTCATTACAGATGGCAAAATGACAGTTCTTTCCCCTTATCTAATCCCCAGGCTTGGCTGCCCCAGCATACCTGCACAGGCTTGAGTCCATGTACAGTAAAGGCAAGTCCATGTTGTCAGTATCCAAGATTCAGGTTTCCCGATGAGTCAGCATCTTCTTATACATTCCTTGTACTTTAAAATACTTTTGACAAGAGTCAGCATCTTCTTCCCAAGCAGCACAAGACTCTGCAGTGGCTCTCAAAAAAAACAACAACTCTCCAACGGGGCTTCTGGATCCGGACCCCTGTCCCCTTTTACATTAACACGGGACCGGAGGCCAGACCCTAAAAGCCTGCAAAATAAAACTGGGAGCGGCAGCAAAAAGACATTAACCCCATCCTTTCCGGCCAGGCCAGCACTACCTAATTACCAGTAGGCAACCTGCCTAGAAACTACAATCTAGTGCAAGATGTAACTGGCAGTCACTGGATACACTTTACCACCAGGATTGGCGTAGCACCCTGATGCTAGGTCATCATGGCGCTTTGCCTTTCCACCATACATTTCCCAATCACCTGGTTGCAAAGAGTGTTACTGAAACCTCGTTCATTGTGTAGATTCCATCTTTTGTTGAAAACGAGTTGCCAACACATGAAAATGTGAGAAAACAAAACTGGAATTTTCATTACGGTGACTGCTGGAGTAGAGCAGCTCTGATGATGGATGTATTACCATGGAGCTCCCGTAACACATATTTTCCAGCTCTGGCTCATTAGTATAAAATGGATCCTTTCCTGAACCGAGACCGATGCAGACAGACATATGTGTGAATTCCTAAACCTCAGCGGTAATGTTATGTTATGTTTCAGCAGCAGGTAATGGCATACAGCTAAGCTCAACAATCGGAAGGTTAGGAACACTGATATATATATATATATATATATATATATATATATATATATATATATATATATATATATATACACACATTCAGTACTGTGCAAAAGTTTTAGGCAGGTATGGAAAAAAATTTTTGTCAATGATTAATGCTTTCAGAAATAGAAGTATTAATAGTTAATTTACTTTCCATTTTAGTTAATTGATTAAAATTAACAGACGTGAAACTCAAATCAGTCTTTGGTGTGACCACCCTTTGCCTTCAAATCTGCATCAATTCTTCTAGGTACACTGCACACACTTTTTGAAGGAACTCAGCAGTAGGGCTGCAACTAACGATTATTTTCATAATCGATTAGTTGGCCGATTATTGTTTCGATTAATCGGCTAATAACCTTAAAAAAAATGTGTGGTGTATAATTTAGTTAATATGTAAAGTTTAAAAAAAAAGGCAATTTATTCTTAAATATCTCTATGCAGTGGTAAATATAAACAACCAACTATATGGTTAGGGAGCAAAATATCAAATCCACTCTGAGAATAACAGACAGAAGAGATATACTGTATATACACTATTAGAGGAGATATACTGTATACACTATTACTGTTTTTTGGCCAATTTGTTGTTGGGCAGAATAAAAAACACAAATTGCTGCAAAAACGCATTACAAGCTTTTCTGCAGCTTCTCCATTGAAGTATATTGAACCAAAAAAAAGTTTTGCGTTTAAAAAAAAGTCCCTGACCCTTTCCAAATACGCAGCAGCTGAAAAAAGCATAGATGTGAACGTGTCCCATAGGAAATCATGTAATGAACTGTAGTACGTTTCTGCAAAAAGCACCAAAAAACACATAGGTGTGGACCAGGTCTAAGACGTTTAGTAACATAATGGGGTTAAAAAATAACTAAAATGAGCCCTTTATAGTACAAAAAAAAGCAAATAATCACTACTGTAAGGGTTTAATTTTTTTTTTTACTGTAGAACTGTGAAAGTAATATTTTACAGTTGTGATTATTTGCTCTTTTTGTATTACAAAGGGCTCATTTTAGTTTAGTTTTTTTTACCCCCATTATATTACTGGCCGATTTAATCGATTATGAAAATAGTAATCGATTTATTTCAATCGATTAGTTGACGATTAATCGATTAGTTGTTTCAGCCCTACTCAGCAGGTAGGTTGTTCCTAACATCTTGGAGAACTAAGCACAGATCTTCTGTGGATGTCGGCTCCCTCAAATCCTTCATGTCATCCCAGACAGACCCCATGATGTGGAGATCAGGGCTCTGTGGAGGCCAAACCATCACTTCCAGGACTCCTTTGTTCTTTACACTCAAGATAGTATTAAAGCGGTTGTATACCCGCTGAAACTTTTTTTTTTTTTTTTACACATGTAAGGGAAAAGGCATAATGAGCTAGTATGCACCGCATACTTGTTCATTATGAAATACTTACCGTACCTTAGAACGAGGCGTCTGTAACTCGCCTGGTCCACGCCGAGGTAGCTGACAATATTACCTCGGCGTGTCCTTCCAGGTATCGCGGCTCCAGCGCTGTGAGTGGCTGGAGCCGCGATGTCGTTACTCCCGCGCATGCGCACGGGAGACTTCTTCCCGGCAAGGTTCTTATTCTGCCGGCCTTTCAGCCGAGAATCCCCCATGCGCCGCTACAGTCAGCGGCACATTGCACGGGGAATATCTCCTAAACCGTACAGGTTTAGGAGATATTTTTTTTTTACATACAGGTAAGCCTCATTATAGGCTTACCTGTAGGTAAAAGTCATTTTTTTGACTATACAACCACTTTAAAGCGGAGCTGCACCCGCACAAAAAATATTAAAAGTCAGCAGCTACAAATAGTGCAGCTGCTGACTTTTAATAAATGGACCTTACCTATTCCTGGTTCCATCGGTGTAGGCAGAATGTGACGAGAGACCGCTCGTCTCTCGCTGCCCCGCCGCCATCCTCTGTCAGGGAATCAGGAAGTGAAGACGCAACGTCTTCACTGCCCGGTTCCCTACTGCGCATGCGCGAGTCGCGCTGCGCGCCTCTATTGGTCCCCGCTGTGTCCTGGGAACTGTGTTTCCCATGACACAACGGGGCAGCTCTGGATAAGGGGCGGGGCAGCTATACGGAAGTGGGTGCAGATACCTGTATTATACCCAATTGTGGCACCGGAGGGGGGGGGGGGGGGAGGAATCCGATAAGCGGAAGTTCCACTTTAGGGTGGAACTCCGGTTTAAATTGCACCTTCAAGTCATTTTTTCAACTTTCCATCTATTAAATTTTCTGCCATTGTTGTTTTTACTTTGGATAGTAAAACATGTTTTTTTTTTTTCTGCCAGTAAATACCTTATACAGCCCACTTCCTGTTCCTTGCCTGGTAAAAAGCCTAGGCTTATATAGTTGCATAGTAGGTGAGGTTGAAAAAAGTCCATCAAGTCCAACCTATGTATGACATCATGCACAGCTCGCGCTCTCTCTCACGCTCAAGATTTTGCCAGGAAGAGAGGGGGGATGAGTTATAAGAGGGCTAATCAGGGCTGCAGAGCTGGAGGTGTGCCTTTGTGTGTCTGTGTAAATCCTGGAAGTAATCAGGCAGCCGCTTCAGCTGCCCACAGTTAAAATGGTTGCAGCCAGACTCAGTGGAGGGAAATTTCAGCAGCATAATTGGCAAGTACAGAAGCACAGTATATTACAGAAGCACAGCATATATAAAATAATATGCAACCTGGTTGGAGGGAAGCTTCAGAATGGCCAAGATGTTTTTATTACAAATTATGTGAGCAGACTGCAGTTCCTATTTAATGACATTGGCTGCATGTTTGGGGTCATTGTTCTGCTGAAGAATAGATTTGTGGCCAATCACACGCCTCCCTGGTGGAATGGCATGCTGGATAAGTATCTGCCTGTATTTGTCAGCATTGAGGACACCATTGATCCTGACCAAATCTCCAACTCCATTTGCATAAATGCAGCCCCAAACTTGTAAGGAACCTCCACCGGGCTTCACAGTTGTCTTCAGACACTCATTATTATTGCACCGCTCTTCACCAAAAAACTGCCTCCTGCTTCAGCCAAATATTTCATATTTTGGCTCTTCAGTCCTAAGCACTTGCTGCCATTATTCTAAACCCCTATGTTTTCCTGCATAGTTGAGTCCCTTCGTTTTTATTCCACGTCCAGAGGATCTTGTCCATCTGGAGTAAAGCGGCTACAATTCCAGGAACTGTGGGGTCATTTGTGATGACGGAAAGAGATCAAGCCAGGGATTCCAAATGCGCATTAAAGAGGAAGTAAAGCCTCTTCACAAAAACTTCACTTTTAGAGTAGCTGTCATTTGGTTATTGAACGTACCAAAAACACGTCCCTTAACCTCCTCGAAGCTGAAGGGAGGTAATGATTTCAATGCCCTCACAATGGTTTGCTTCATCGCCATGAAAATGTGGGTAATGAGTATGTGTTCCTGTCACCGCATTTGCGATTGGTTTGTTCAGGAGTGTCTTCCCAAGGATCCTTGCACAGGTTGACATGAAGAACCATATTTACCAGATTGTATACCTGTATCCAAAGCCTCTAGCAGCTATTTTTCATGTCGCCCAAGTCCGGGCGGCCCTGAAAACATATTGACGTATATGTGGGTAAGCGTTTTGCTATTCTAGTTGGTGTTAAATACATACGTAACCTTAAAAGGATTTTCAAGGGCGAGCTGGTTACGAGATGATTTAAATAAAGCCCCCCCCCCACATCTTGTGCCCATCCTAAGACTGTGTCAAAATCATGTTTCCATCTCAAGCAATATGAGGGAACTTGTGCACCAGTGTTGCCCTGGATAGAGGAATATAACGACGAGATGAGGGCTCGAGTCATGGGGAAGGTACGACATCTAGTCTCAAAGGCTGTCAATGGGATAAGGGTGGTTATGTTTCTTAAGGAGTCCAGGAAATTATAAATTTGGAGGTAATGGAATCATTCGGACTCGGGGATGTCATGCCAAGGTATTGAAATTAGCAAATTACTGTGTGGTTAGGAAAGAGCAGACTGTAATGAGGCCCTTTAGACGTCACTATTGAAAGCTCCAAGGGCTCTCCATCCCTGAAGGAAAAAAAGAGCAATTAAAGAATGACGAGAGTGGGAGATGTGGGACATTTAGTGTGACAGACCCAACCAAGACAGAGGGCTTTTGAAGGGGATTGCAAGGTAGCCTCTTGCCCACTGACTATGGGCCCTGGCTTTTGAGGGGGCTCTATTCCTTGGTAGTTTTGTTTTAGATTTGGGTCCATGTCCCCCCAAAAACGCACACAGACTCTGGGAACCCAGGCCCGGATACAGATTTTCCAGTGTATAACATTGATTACTTCAACCCCCCTAGACTCGGAGGCTCTAAGCGGAAGATTCTAATCGGCTCCAAACAACCTGATGCTGGTGTCTCCTGATGTTATATTTAATCTGTTTATTAAAGTGTCTTTCTCTCATTGTATATTTCCCCATTGTATGCCTCCTAGGTGTGAATCCCCATTGTTAGTTCAGTCTCCTATTGTTTCTGTCTGTATGCTAATCATCTTGGAGGTGTGACAAGCATTGTGTCCACTTTACCTTTTTACTGAACCATTGTGGGATGTTTATGTTTTTGTTTATGCTAGCTGTTCATTGAAAGTACTAATGGTATTACTATTTAGAGTTTGCATTGTTTAGGATAATGTGATCAAGCTCTTATCTGATTTTGTGTGGTATATATTCTGTGTGAGTTTACAATAAAGTCAGTTCCAGTTTGCACCTTAGCTATTGTCATCTAGTTCTTGGGTGCAATGCTCAGCTATAATACCAGTTTTCAGAGTGGGACAAACTGTAAGTTGGCGGAAGCACCCATGTGGGCTGCCAAGCGGTCCGTCACAATTAAGCATGCAGAATATATGATTGAGTGCGATACAGCAATGGTGTGGGTCAAGGCTGTGTTTAAGGGCTTTGGGCGGAGTGCTGGTGGTGATAGTGGTGGGGGGGGGGGTCTTATCCAAGGTATATCCAAGGTATAGAAGAAAGAGGATAAGTCCAAAAAGGCCCTAGTTTGCCCGCATGGAGCTGGACGAACTATGGATGCTATTTGGGCATCTAATGTGCAGTATTGGGAACTCCAAGTTCTCCCGAGGATCTTGATTTTCTTTGAGGGTGCATTACTGGTATATCACAATACTACTTTCCCATTCAGTTCTTCCTACTGGTTACCTGTCATTGTGTAATCTGTCATACTAAGCGCTACAAGAACTAATCTTCTGTTTTCCACTTCTTCTAGGAAAAAAAAAGAAGACAAGCAAGAGGGAGGGCGGTAGTGATTGGCGGGAGCGGAGGAATGCCATCAGACTTACTGAGGAACATACAGTGGAGACTCTGGTGGTGGCAGACTCTGATATGGTACAATATCATGGAGCAGATGCCACACAGAGATTTATTCTTACTGTCATGAACATGGTATGTATAAAAAAAGTGGAGATTTTATTCATAAAGAGCTCCTTGTTTCTCTTATCTGTACAAGTTCACCCCCTAGGCTCATGTTGGAAAGGCTTTGCATCTGAGTTGGTTCTTGTTAGGAAACAATAACACTGATACATAAAGGACAATGTTCATAATGCACATATGATTGGCTTCTTGGGTGAAATAACTGTCTTTGTTACTGACTTGTCCATCTTTAGCCAGGTTAGGAAATTAAAGGGGAACCTCATTGTTTGCTACAGGCAAGACACACAGGTGTCATGGACAAGAGGTAATTCCCATTAGGAAGCAGACTGAATTTGGTTGTAGCAGCTGGAGCTAGGCAAAGGGGACATAGGACACCAGGGGGGTCTCCGAGAAGCAGGGTTCCTGGTGGCAATGGAGAAATAGGACTTGGTGTTCCTGTTTGTTGAAGGTTAGGGTGTTTGGACGGACTACAGCACAGAGCCTTGGTCTTCACCAAAGCACCCCTCTAGGGGTGATGGGTTTTGCTGCTTACACATCCCAGGTTGCAACCCTCTGATTTACCAGAGTAGACCGCTACTAGAGACTGAGTACGAATATGCAGGAATGAGTTTCTTGCTGCACAGGGATCCTGAGAACAAGACTCAAAGGTAAGTAAAATTCTACGGCAGGCAGGGTTGCCAAAGGCAACATAATGCCAAGAGGAGAGTCTTCACACAAGAGCTGGATGCAGGATGGAGTGCACAGGGTCACTGGAACAGGGTATAGGCGGGTGGGCACATGGTCACTGGAGCAGGGTATAGGTGGGCGTGCACAGGGTCACTGGAGCAGGGTATAGGCGGGTCTGCACAGGGTCACTGGAGCAGGGTATAGGTGGGCGTGCACAGGGTCACTGGAGCAAAGTATAGGTGGGCGTGCACAGGGTCACTGGAGTAGGGTATAGGTGGGCGTGCACAGGGTCACTGGAGTAGGGTATAGGTGGGCGTGCACAGGGTCACTGGAGCAGGGTGTAGGCGGGCGTGCACAGGGTCACTGGAGCAGGGTATAGGTGGGTGTGCACATGGTCACTGGAGCAGGGTATAGGCGGGCGTGCACAGGGTCACTGGAGCAGGGTGTAGGCGGGTGTGCACGGTGTCACTGTAGCAGGATACAAGCTGGGTTACACAAGGTGACTAGACCATGGTATAGCTTGGAGTGCACAGGGTTTTTGGAGCAGGAAACAGGCTGGAGTACACAGGGTCACTGGATACAGACTGGTGCATAGTGGAGTCACAGGAGCTGGATACAGCTTGGAGTACACTGGGGTTCACTGGAACATGATACAGGCTGGGGTTCACTGGGGTCACAGGAGCTGAATACAGGTTGGAGTACACTGGGGTCACTGGAGCTGGTTACAGACGAGTACACAGTTCACTGGAGCTGGGGATACAGGCTGGGGTCACAGGAACTGGATACAGACTGGGGTCACTGGAGAAGAATACAGTCTTGAGTATGATGGGGTCACTGGAGCTGGATACAAGCTGGCGTACACTGGGGTAATGGATGCTGAATACAGTCTTCAGTACACTGGGGTCATTGGAGCAGAATACAGGCTTGTACGTTGCAGTCACTGGAACTGAATACAGAATATTATACACTGGTAATACTAAAGGCTCAAACGGCATGAGGAACTGAAAATCCTAGGAGGCACTTGGGTTCCACAAGAGAAGTCGCCAATGAACAGAGGGGATCCGGCTGCTAGCATGTTAAGTGGCTCGGCATTCCAGCCACATGTACTCACCCTAGCAGGCGGACCCCCTGTGTTCAGTAGCGTCTTTTCTTGCAATGCTCAGCTAGCCCCTTTAAGACAGCGCCCCCCTCTGCGATTGGCTGTGTCGCCGGGGGAAGCACACAGTGAAACAGGTAAGTCTCTGTTATACATTATATCTCTGTTATATTGTATTATACTATATTATATTTGAATATGTTAGATTAGATCTCCGTTATTCAAGTCTCCATTTATACATGCGTTGTAGTTGAGTGAATGACATTTATTAAATGATGAGATGCCATTGATAATATATTTAACAAGCACTACTAATTATAACAGATATAAATTTATTTGGAATGCAGTATAAAAGCTGTAATAATGAAGCATGCCTATAAACCTGCAGTATAGCATCAATGTATCACGTTGCAGGCCACATTGGTTGTGCTCCTATTCATGTCCTATTAATGTTCCCTCCATAGATCTACAGTATCTGTGAAAGTTGACGACGGCGCTGTTTAAATTCCATGACAGCTGTCCGCAAACATCATAAATGTGGAGCCACTATCTGGAATGTCTTTCAGATTGGCGACAGTATGATGTCACCCATACCACAAATAAATAAACACCTAACCTATAAATCCTACAACTATTTTTACACCAACATTAGAGAATGGGCCCAAAATATTCCTGTCCTCCTCCCAAGAACCATAACTGTCCTTTTGATTCATGGCTGGGTTTAGTTCCACGTGGATTTGGATAGTGAACCTTCAACTTGAAATGCCTGAAAATATATGTCATGGCCTTTTAACATTTTGTTTTGATATCATTTCAGCATATAAATGATTTGCACAGGTTTATTTAGTGCAGTGTGTTGGGTGCAGTCACCGGCATCAACTCGGCAACCGTGTGAAGTCAGTTGCTATATGTTATTATACATTTTATGTTCATTGTTTTTACACTGCTTTACTAAAAAAAGTTTGTAAAGATGCTTGCTGAAATTGTTATAAATATAGCATGATTCAATATACTTTATTTCCAGCTGAATTCTAGCAAAACAGCTACACTATATTGTCGAAAGTATTAGGACACCAGACTTTATTGGCATCCCAGTCTAATGCCCAGTACACACAATAGGATTTTCCGACAACAAAACCGTGGATTTTTTTTTCCGAAGGGAGGTTGGCTCAAACTTGTCCTACATACACACAGGCACACAAATGTTGTCGGAAATTCCGAACGTCAAGAACGCGGTGACGTACGACGAGCCGAGAAAATTTAAGTTCAATACCCAGTGCGGCTCTTTGGCTTGATTCCATGCATGCGTGGACTTTTGTGCGTTGGACTTATGTACAACAAGTGCTGTTGTCGGAAAATTTGAGACCCTGCTCTCAAACATTTGTTGGCGGAACAACAAATGTTTTATGGAGCCTACACGCGGTCGGACTTTGCAACAACAAGCTCACATCGAACATTTGTTGTCGGAAAATCCTATCGTGTGTACAGGGCATTAGTCCGTAGGGTTCAATATTGAGTTGGCCCACCCTTTGCAGCTATAACAGCTTCAACTCTTCTGGGAATGCTGTCCACAAGGTTTAGGAGTGTGTCTATGGTGGGCAGTGTATGTTGGAACAGGAAGGGGCCATTCCCAAACTGTCACCACAAACTTGGGAGTTGGAAATTGTCCAAAATGTCTTGATATGCTGACGCCTTAAGAGGTCCCTTCACTGGAACTAAGGGGCCAAGCCCAACCCCTGAAGAACAACCCCACACCTTAATCCCCCCTCCACCAAATGATTTGGACCTGTACACAAAGCAAGGTCCATAAAGACATGCTAGTGATGAGACGCTATTCCTCCCATTGACACAAGCGATGGGGCACTATTCGTTCCACTAATACCAGTGGTGGGGCATTACAGACACTATTGGCATTTTTTTCTCACACTGGCCCTCCTAAAGTCTGAAGGACAGTAAACTGGCCCTTTGTTTTAAAAAGTTTAGAGACCCCCCTGCACGAAAGGTGTAAATGGCCACCATTGAATATAATGTACTGTATATCCTAGTGTTGACTATTAAAGTACTTCTGATGAAGCTTCAAACCAGACTTTAAATCACTCAAGTGTAAAGGGTTTCTGACTGTCAAGTCTCCTCTGTTTTTTCAGTGTTGGGGAATTAATGAACTGTATTCTCATATAATATAGAGATATTTGAATGGTTCCTGTACGTTACTTTGATACATTTGTAGACCGTTCTTTAAAGATATCAGTCAAAAGTGAATTTGAGATTGTTTGAAGAAAAGAATGGATATAAATATGAATATCTGTTCTTTCAGGTTTACAACATGTTTCAACACCAAAGCCTGGGAATTAAAGTCAATATCCGTGTTACCAAGCTGGTCCTGCTGCACAGCCGCCCAGTAAGTGAGGAAAATTGGCACATTAACAGAGAAGTGTAAAGTAATTATTGCCTTGTTGCCCACCTCTAGTGAGATTGCATTTCACTGTCATACCTGTCCATTTTTCAGACCAAGCTGTCTATTGGGCATCATGGAGAGAGATCTCTGGAGAGCTTTTGCCATTGGCAGAATGAGGAGTATGGAGGGACCAAGTATTTGGGAAACAACCATGTTCCAGGAGCCAAGGAAGAAACCCCTGTTGATGTAGCTGTGTTTATGACCAGGTAAAGAAGAAACTACAATTATATGGTCATTTCAATTGTGTCAGGGTCACTGTTTATTATGAATCCCCCCAAGAAATTGACTCCCTTCCTTCTAGGCTTCCTAGACTATGCTCTTCCTTAGATCTCCTCTACCCATCCATGGCTTCATAGACTATGCTCTTTTCTCGATATCCTCTCCCCATCTTTGGCTTCCCAGACTATGCTCTTCCCTAGATCTCCGCTACCTATCCATGGCTTCATAGAATATGGTCTTTTCTCAATATCCTCTACCCATCTTTGGCTTCCTAGACTATGCTCTTCCCTAGATCTCCTCTACCTATCCATGGCTTCATAGACTATGCTCTTTCCTAGATCTCCTCTACCTTTTTTTTTGTATTTATAGCGCAAACGATAAAAACAGAGGTGATCAAATGCCACCAAAAGAAAGCGCTATTTGTGGGAAAAAAGAACATAATATTTGATTGGGTACAACGCCGCATGACCGCGCAATTGTCAGTTAAAGCGACGCAGTGCCGTATCCCAAAAAATGGCCTGGTCATTAAGGGGGCAAATCCTTCGGTCCTTAAGTGGTTAATGAGTGAAATAAGTATTTGACCCCTTCGCAAAACATGATTTAGGACTTGGTGGCCCTTGTTGGCAATCACTGAGGTCAGGCATTTTTTGTAGTTGGCTACCAGATTTGCACACATCTCAGGAGGGATTCTGTCCCACTCCTCTCTAAATCATTAAGATTTTGTGACGAAACGTCCCTACACTCCTCTTGAGTGCTTTCGTCATATACCACTTCCTCCCAGTCTGAATATAGAGCTCAGATATTCCAACCGCTCCCAAGCACAAAATGAGACGAGACTTGCTTAGTGCTAACATGGACTGTTTTATTAGAACCAATATTGACAAGTATTTATAATACAGTATAAGAGGAGAATTCCCCCCCCCCTCTCCTGCTCATATTACTCTAACAATACACCTGTAACAAATTAACATGAGCTAATTAACTAATCCCTTTAAGCAGCCGATGTGACTCTGTGCCCATCAGGATTTCACTACAGGTCAGATTTGTTGTCACCGAGCTTCACACAGTAGATTATACATTATCATAAGTACAACCACAAGACATTTCATCACAATAGCAGGAGCTCCAATAGGAGTCGGCCTGTCTACTACATTGTACAGAGGACAATGTGATCAGCTCACTCAATTAACATCTTGAGTTCATGACACTAGCATCTGACAGTGTGTGTCCCAACAGCATGAGACAACACACATTATATATACATATAGACAGCATTGAATCTGACTAGCACAGATTATAGTGGGGTTCTCATTCACCCTGTGCCCCTTAAAATCCAGGGCCCATAATCAGTCGGCAAGAGGCTCGCATTCAGTCCTCTCAAAAAGCCTGTGTCCCAGCTAGGTCTGTCACAGATTTCAAGGCTGATTTTTGGTAACTCGAACCTTCAGCTCCCTCTACATATTTTTCTATGGGATTAAGGTCTGGAGACTGGCTAGGCCACTCCAGGATCTTAATGTGCTTCTTCTTGAGCCACTCCTTTGTTGCCTTGGCCGTGTGTTTTGGGTCATTGTTTGCTGGAATACCCATCCACGAACCATTTTCAATGCCCTGGCTGAGGGAAGGAGGTTCTCACCCAAGGTTTACGGTACTTGATCCTGTCCATCGTCCTTTTTGATGCAATGAAGTTGTCCTGTCTGCTTAGCAGAAAAACATCCCCAAAGCACAATGTTTCCACCTCAATGTTTGATGGTGGGGGTGGTGTTCTTGGGGTCATAGGCAGCATTCCTCCTCCAAACACGGCGAGTTGATGCCAAAGAGCTCAATTTTGGTCTTATCTGTTCAAAACACTTTCCACCAATTCTCCTCTAAATCAATCAGATCTTCATTAGTAAACTTCAGACAGGCTTGTACATAAGCTTTCTTGAGCAGGGGGACCTTGCAGGCACTTCAGGATTTCAGTTCTTCACGGTGTAGTGTGTTACAAATATTTTCTTGGTGACTATGGTCCCAGCTGCCTAGAGGTCATTGACAATATCCTCTCATGTGGTTCTGGGCTGATACCTCACTGTTCTCATGATCATTAAGACTCCACAAGGTGAGATCTTGCAAGGAGCCCCAGACCGAGGGAGATTGGCGGTTATTTTGTGCTTCTTTAATTTGCGAATAATCGCACCAACTAGTGTCACCCTCTCACCAAGCTGCTTGGCGATGGTCTTGTAGCCCATTCCAGCTTTGTGTAGGTCTACAATCTTTTCCCTGACATCTTTGGACAGCTCTTTGGTCTTGGCCATGGTGGAGAGATTGGAACCTGATTGTTTCTGTGGACATATATAAAATAGAATTTCGCGCAATAAATAGCTAAAGGGTGAAATAAGTGCAATATAGAGATTGGCCAATAATATGTGCTGTTGTTGGTAAAGGTAATAAATTATTCGATACAATGCTTATGTGGCTAAAAATGTGGCACGTGGTTGTAGTGAACAATAAATATAAATAAATCGTTATTATATATTTAAAGTGACAAGTGCAAAAAACTCAATCGTGATGATAGTGATACATCAAAGTGCTGAGAAACACAAATACCATATAGAAAGCAATTGATATAGATAGTCTATATGGTTGATAGACAATAATAAATATTATGCTATAACATGATTGAAAATGCTTAAAAATGATCAATAATGAATGAGTATTAAGGTAATTCAAAAAAGGTGAATAAATAGTTAAAGGAAGTTCATATAGTCCCAGACTGGATAAATATATATGAATATAACAGTGTCCAAGTTAATCCATCAGGTCTTGATAATGTAGAGATGTGTAATCAGGTACCGCGATCTCACAGATCATGCAGTAATGGGTTAAATGTTTTCAGTTCACTCAGGTGATCAACACTTTCTGTGTGACTTAAAAGCTGCGATAAACACTGGGTCCTGTATTGTTTATGAAGCTGCGGTGGATACTTGGTCCTGATTTTCATATATTGAATCCAATCACCAGTCTCCCAGAACTCTCACCTTAAAGCGGTTCTGCACTCATTTCATTTAGTAAATCTCTTTGCCTTCCAAATCAGGCAAAGAGTACTAAATGAAATGTTTTTTTTTTTTTTTTTTTTTTACTTACCTTGTAATTGAAGACTTCCGGTCTTCTCCCTCTGCGGCGGCGGGCGGGGTCTTGCGTCGATCGTCGTCACGCCGCACTGTCTCCTGGGATCTGGTGTCATTGATCCCAGGAGTCAGTGCGGGCATCTTCCGAAATCTCGCGAGATTTCGGCCACATCTTCCGAAATCTCCCGAGATTTCGGCCGCATCTGCCGAAATCTCGTGAGATCTCGGCAGATGAGCCGTTACTGCGCACGCGCGAGTAACGGCGGTGCATGCTGGGCCATCTAAAGTCCCTGTGGGTGTTTCACATGCCCACAGGCAAGATGGCCCCCAGCACTAAAGAAGAAGACGAGGAACTTCATCGGACGAAAACCGGCGGCGATCGAGATGGAAGATGGAACAGGTGAGTCCCCTAATAAAGGTAAGCACACTTTATATTACATCCTAAAAAAAAAAATTTTTTTTTCAGAGTGCAGAACCGCTTTAAATAAGTAAAATTGAAGCGTTTCGGGCATATCCTATGGCCCCATAAGCTATAGATACAAATATCCGGCAAACCTGGTAAGAGTAAAATTCTTCTCCTTTAAGGGCTTTTGAATCTTGGGTCCTGCAATGCTCAGTGTCAAGGAATGACACAGCGCCAGAGGAAAGAAGAAAAAAGGGGAAGCCTCCACTAGTGTAGTATTTAAATAATAATGGACATATTTATTTAAACAAGTGGATGGACTCTTACATTAAAATCAAAATAAACAGGCATATAGATTAAAAAGAAATGGCTCCCAGGCGTTCTCAGCGCCTTCTCACGTCTCCTTCTCTGCCTACGGCCACTCCCTACGCGTTACGACACGTCACGTGTCTTCATCTGGGGAACCCGGATTTGCTGTATGTAATTGGTTTATATGACGTGAAACCGGAAATAGATGTTCGGCCATCTTGGTTGTGGTCAGGTATCTGGTCGATAGCGGCCATTTTATTGGTGATATGTTATTATTGTTCTAGCGGTCAGCCTTTCGGCGGTGCGTTCCACCATTGCGTTCCGCCATTATGGCGGCCATTTTCTTGAAGATCAATGTGTTGTTTTTCGACGGCCACGACACTATAGTATCTGGCTATTCTATTAGAGCATAGTAGATATCAATGTATAACGGGACACAGTCTATCCATATTTATATTATGCAGTCTCAACCTGGATATATGTATAAACGGTTTAGAGAGCTGCCTAATGCCACATTGCGGGTATTGTTATGTTTCACCAAATTGGTGAACGAATAATGTGCATAGATTACTCCCAATGGGTATTTTAAAAAATTATTAATATTAACGCTAAAACAGTATTCTATATTGTTGTAGAAACTGGGTGACTGGGTGATTATATGAAGTGCTTTTGTCTGTATATATGTACAGAAACATACACCCAGGGTGCTATCCCACCCACTACCACCCTGATATACAGTGATGTGGATATATGGATACTGATTCCTTCCCACAATGTATATGTTCAAAAATTGCTCAAAAAACAGTTCAAATCGAATTCGACGTTGAGTCCTCCGGGGGTGAGCGTACGCATTGTGTGGATCCACCTCGACTCTTTTTGACTTATTGTTCGTACTTTATGACTACCTCTCCATGCCTTGTTGTATCTTTCAATTCCCCAGAACTGTAGGGAAGATGGGTCTTGATTATGTTTTTGTGCAAAATGTTTTGATACATTGTGCTTGGGGAATCCGTGTTTGATGTTTCGCACATGTTCCTCTACTCTTACTTTTAGAGCCCTTTTAGTTCTTCCCACATATTGGAGATTGCAACTGCATTGTAGCACATATACGACTGCTTCTGTATGACAGCCTATGAAGTCTCTTATTTTGAAGGTTTGTCCAGTGTTTGTGGCTGTGAATTCCATTCTCTTCTTTTGGAATTTTTGTGCATGTCTACAGGCGTAGCAGTTGCGGCAAGGGTAGAATCCCTTCCCAGAAAAAAATGAAAAAGTAGGTTTTGGCGGGGGTTCTACTACTGATTTTACTACTAGGTCCCAAATGGTAGGGGCCCTAGTGTAAATAATGTTAGGTTTCTGAGGTAGTACGGTTTTCAAGTCCTTATCTCTCTTGAGAATATGCCAGTGTCTTTCTATCAGTTTGGCTACATCTTTATGCTGTATGTTGTAGTCTAGGATTAGGCAAGGTGCCTCATTTTGGTAACTTTTTTTTGGTTTATTCTGAAGCATGGTTGTTCTATCCATTTTGCTGACGTCTTGTATTTGTTTTTCTATCCATTGGTCGTCATAGCCTTTTGTTTTAAATCTTTCTCCCATTTGTTTTGCCTGGATTTGGTAATCTTCTTCTTTCGTACAATTCCTTTTTATTCTTATTAGTTGTCCCTTTGGGATGTTATACAACCATGGTTTATGGTGACAACTATTTAGTGAGAGGTAGCTGTTGGTATCTAAATTTTTAAAAAAGGTTTTGGTTACTATTTTGTTTCCATCCAGACTTATGTTTAGGTCCAAAAAGTCCACCTCCTTTTCATCTATTTTCCATACGAGCTTGATATTGTTTTCATTCTCATTTAGTCGCATGAGGAATGATTCTAATGTATTTCTGTCTCCGTTCCTCGCGATTATTACATCGTCAATGTACCTTTTGTACAGGGTAAGCTCAGCTGGGGTGTCATTGTATACTGTTTCATCTTCCCATTGGGCCATGAATGCATTGGCCACTCCCGGGGCATATTTGGCACCCATGGCTATGCCTATAGCTTGTTTGTAGTAAGTCTGGTTGTGCCAAAAGTAATTATACTTGAGGCAGAAATCTAGGCATTTAATAAGGAATTTCCTTCTTTACCTGTTAAAAAAAAAATAAGGAATTTCCTTTGTTTGCATATGTAATTGCTATGATTCCTTAGGAGCCATTTAGTTGCTGAGCATGCATTATGATGTTGTACTATCGTGTATAACGATGCGACATCTGCTGTAGCTAGTATGGTCCTCCTTTCCAGTACTGGTGTGGTTTCTAGGAGTTGTAATATGTGTTTGGTGTCTTTTGAGGTAGGCTTTCGTCTGTTGTACAGCTGGTTGGATGTAGTGATCTATGTACTGTCCCATTCGTGACGTTAGGGAATCTATCCCATTAACGATTGGTCTTCCTGGGGGATTGTCCTTACATTTATGAATTTTGGGGACAGTATATATAATTGGAATCCTGCAAATTTCTGGTACAAGATATTTTGATTCTTTTGCATTGAGGATTTCCTTCTTTACTCCTAGATTCACTAATAGTTCCAGTTCTTTTTTGTATTTCACAGTTGGATTGCCCAATAGTTTGATGTAGGTTACTTCATCATTAAGTTGTCTGTTCAATTCGTTCTGATATTGTTCTTTAGATTGAAGTACTATAGCTCCTCCCTTGTCCGCCGGTCTGATTACCAAGTCTTTTCTCTCAGTTAATGTTTTAATTCCCTTTTTAATGTGTATGGGATCTGATATCTAATTCATTTTCAGAGACTCCAGGTCTTGTATATTATAATAATAATAATTGGAACCATAATGAGAGAAACCAACGGGACTATAGAGGACCACCATATCAATATGAAAACTATGGAGGATATGGAAGGGCACCAATACCCACATATAATCGATACGACCCCATAAGAGATTATTATGAACAACATGATAACCAACGCAATTATGGGAACCAATATGAATACAACATACAGCGACCTTTTTTAGACCGGGAGAGGAGAGAATACTCTCCTCGGAGACAAACATACGAAACAAATCGGTCACCAAGGAGACGCCCACAAGAAGACCACAGAAACAGCCCAGAACGGAGACGCCCACAAGAACAACACAGAAACAGTCCAGAACGAAGAGAGGACAACGAGCGGGAAAGAGAATCCAAGCGAAAAAGAGAATAGTCGGAGAAAATGTAGTCAATCTCAGCAATATACCTATCACAACAGAAGAATTGGCAGTACTAGATAAAGGCCTGAAACATGCACTGATTAAAAACCTAAATAAATTTAACACATACATAGGAATACAAAAATATATTAGAAAAATCAACATCAAAAAGTGTATCATGAATAATCCATGGAGACCCCATAATGAGGGAAGAAATACATCACCAACAGTGATACACAGCATGTTGCGTAACAATTCGGTTTACAACCCACAAGTATCCAACAATCAACATATAGAAGTCTTTAAGAATCTAGTACTACAAGACCTGGAGTCTCTGAAAATGAAGAAGATATCAGATCCCATACACATTAAAAAGGGAATTAAAACATTAACTGAGAGAAAAGACTTGGTAATCAGACCGGTGGACAAGGGAGGAGCTATAGTACTTCAATCTAAAGAACAATATCAGAACGAATTGAACAGACAACTTAATGATGAAGTAACCTACATCAAACTATTGGGCAATCCAACTGTGAAATACAAAAAAGAACTGGAACTATTAGTGAATCTAGGAGTAAAGAAGGAAATCCTCAATGCAAAAGAATCAAAATATCTTGTACCAGAAATTTGCAGGATTCCAATTATATATACTGTCCCCAAAATTCATAAATGTAAGGAAAATCCCCCAGGAAGACCAATCGTTAATGGGATAGATTCCCTAACGTCACGAATGGGACAGTACATAGATCACTACATCCAACCAGCTGTACAACAGACGAAAGCCTACCTCAAAGACACCAAACACATATTACAACTCCTAGAAACCACACCAGTACTGGAAGGGAGGACCATACTAGCTACAGCAGATGTCGCATCGTTATACACGATAGTACAACATCATAATGCATGCTCAGCAACTAAATGGCTCCTAAGGAATTATAGCAATTACATATGCAAACAAAGGAAATTCCTTATTAAATGCCTAGATTTCTGCCTCAAGTATAATTACTTTTGGCACAACCAGACTTACTACAAACAAGCTATAGGCATAGCCATGGGTGCCAAATTTGCCCCGGGAGTGGCCAATGCATTCATGGCCCAATGGGAAGATGAAACAGTATACAATGACACCCCAGCTGAGCTTACCCTGTACAAAAGGTACATTGACGATGTAATAATCGCGTGGAATGGAGACAGAAATACATTAGAATCATTCCTCATGCGACTAAATGAGAATGAAAACAATATCAAGCTCGTATGGAAAATAGATGAAAAGGAGGTGGACTTTTTGGACCTAAACATAAGTCTGGATGGAAACAAAATAGTAACCAAAACCTTTTTTAAAAATGTAGATGCCAACAGCTACCTCTCACTAAATAGTTGTCACCATAAACCATGGTTGTATAACATCCCAAAGGGACAACTAATAAGAATAAAAAGGAATTGTACGAAAGAAGAAGATTACCAAATCCAGGCAAAACAAATGGGAGAAAGATTTAAAACAAAAGGCTATGACGACCAATGGATAGAAAAACAAATACAAGACGTCAGCAAAATGGATAGAACAACCATGCTTCAGAATAAACCGAAAAAAAGTTACCAAAATGAGGCACCTTGGCTAATCCTAGACTACAACATGCAGCATAAAGATGTAGCCAAACTGATAGAAAGACACTGGCATATTCTCAAGAGAGATAAGGACTTGAAAACCGTACTACCTCAGAAACCTAACATTATTTACACTAGGGCCCCTACCATTAGGGACCTAGTAGTAAAATCAGTAGTAGAACCCCCGCCAAAACCTACTTTTTCATTTTTTTTCTGGGAAGGGATTCTACCCTTGCCGCAACTGCTACGCCTGTAGACATGCACAAAAATTCCAAAAGAAGAGAATGGAATTCACAGCCACAAACACTGGACAAACCTTCAAAATAAGAGACTTCATAGGCTGTCATACAGAAGGAGTCGTATATGTGCTACAATGCAGTTGCAATCTCCAATATGTGGGAAGAACTAAAAGGGCTCTAAAAGTAAGAGTAGAGGAACATGTGCGAAACATCAAACACGGATTCCCCAAGCACAATGTATCAAAACATTTTGCACAAAAACATAATCAAGACCCATCTTCCCTACAGTTCTGGGGAATTGAAAGATACAACAAGGCATGGAGAGGTAGTCATAAAGTACGAACAAAAAGTCAAAAAGAGTCGAGGTGGATCCACACAATTCGTACGCTCACCCCCGGAGGACTCAACGTCGAATTCGATTTGAACTGTTTTTTGAGCAATTTTTGAACATATACATTGTGGGAAGGAATTAGTATCCATATATCCACATCACTGTATATCAGGGTGGTAGTGGGCGGGATAGCACCCTGGGTGTATGTTTCTGTACATATATACAGACATAAGCACTTCATATAATCACCCAGTCAGCTATCACTAATAAACACACATTAGACTTTTTATATATATTGACATATATTACAATATTAATTACAATATCCAATCAATGTATGTAGTTCATAGAACACCCATTTGGTCCTTGTATTGATTATGGATTTAAATATATGCAACACCGATTGATAAATATTCCTTTTAAAGCACTAGAAGTCCTGTTGGCATCTCAAGGTTTTCTCTCACTCCAACCTTTTTTATATTTCTCTGCATATTTTTGTATATTATACATTTATGTAGAGTTTTTTATATATACATATAGTGGGTTGTAGACAATATGTACTACCCATCTATTTTTTATTACAATTTTTAACCTTTTAATTAACATCAACACTCTATGACCTCTGGGAGTCTACCACCTATCTAAATATATATAATATATATATATATATTTCTACAACAATATAGAATACTGTTTTAGCATTAATATTAATATTTTTTAAAATACCCATTGGGAGTAATCTATGCACATTATTCGTTCACCAATTTGGTGAAACATAACAATACCCGCAATGTGGCATTAGGCAGCTCTCTAAACCGTTTATACATATATCCAGGTTGGGACTGCATAATATAAATATGGATAGACTGTGTCCCGTTATACATTGATATCTACTATGCTCTAATAGAATAGCCAGATACTATAGTGTCGTGGCCGTCGAAAAACAACACATTGATCTTCAAGAAAATGGCCGCCATAATGGCGGAACGCAATGGTGGAACGCACCGCCGAAAGGCTGACCGCCAGAACAATAATAACATATCACCAATAAAATGGCCGCTATCGACCAGATACCTGACCACAACCAAGATGGCCGAACATCTATTTCCGGTTTCACGTCATATAAACCAAGTACATACAGCCAATCCGGTTCCCCAGATGAAGACACGTGACGTGTCGTAACGCGTAGGGAGTGGACGTAGGCAGAGAAGGAGACGTGAGAAGGCGCTGAGAGCGCCTGGGAGCTATTTCTTTTTAATCTATATGCCTGTTTATTTTGATTTTAATGTAAGAGTCCATCCACTTGTTTAAATAAATATGTCCATTATTATTTAAATAATACACTAGTGGAGGCTTCCCCTTTTTTCTTCTTTCCTCCTTTCCTCCTTCCTGCCGTGTCATTCCTTGACTCTCAGCATTGCAGGACCCAAGATTCAAAAGCCCTTAAAGGAGAAGAATTTTACTCTTACCAGGTTTGCCGGATATTTGTATCTATAGCTTATGGGGCCATAGGATATGCCCGAAACGCTTCAATTTTACTTATTTAAGGTGAGAGTTCTGGGAGACTGGTGATTGGATTCAATATATGAAAATCAGGACCAAGTATCCACCGCAGCTTCATAAACCATACAGGACCCAGTGTTTATCGCAGCTTTTAAGTCACACAGAAAGTGTTGATCACCTGAGTGAACTGAAAACATTTAACCCATTACTGCATGATCTGTGAGATCGCGGTACCTGATTACACATCTCTACATTATCAGGACCTGATGGATTAACTTGGACACTGTTATATTCATATATATTTATCCAGTCTGGGACTATATGAACTTCCTTTAACTATTTATTCACCTTTTTTGAATTACCTTAATACTCATTCATTATTGATCATTTTTAAGCATTTTCAATCATGTTCTAGCATATTATTTATTATTGTCTATCAACCATATTGACTATCTATATCAATTGTTTTCTATATGGTATTTGTGTTTCTCAGCACTTTGATGTATCACTATCATCACGATTGAGTTTTTTGCACTTGTCACTTTAAATATATAATAACGATTTATTTATTTATATTTATTGTTAGCTACAACCACGTGCCACATTTTTAGCCACATAAGCATTGTATCGAATAATTTATTACCTTTACCAACAACAGCACATATTACTGGCCAATCTCTATATTGCACTTTTTTCACCCTTTAGCTATTTATTACGCGAAATTCTATTTTATATATATCTTTTATTGTGTATTTGTGAACACGCCACATTTTGCAGCAGAGCACTATTGTCAACTTACCTTAGACTATCCACATACTCCAAGTAGTGCGAGGGACACATATTCACATGTTTCTGTGGACAAGTGTCCTTTATACAGGGAACAAGCTGAGATTAGAAGCACTCCCTTTAGGAGAGTGCTCCTAATCTCAGCTCGCTACCTGTATAGAAGACACCTGGGAGCCAGAACTCTTGCAGATTGATAGCTTATTTCGCTTATTTCGCTCATTAAAATGCAAATCAATTTATAACTTTTTTTGAAGTGCGTTTTCTGGATATTTTTTGTTCTGTCTCTCGCTGTTCAAATAAACCTACCATTAAAATTATAGACTGATCATTTCTTACCCACAGGGGATCAAATACTTTTTTCCCCTCACTGTAAATGCTATATTTGCTGAATGGGTTTATCACACATGCTTAGCGTACTTACTGTTTTGTAGTGGAGAAATAATTGGTTTGGGGGAGTCGTGGTACATTGTCTGTGTCTTGCTGTTCTATCTGGTCAGTTTGTACACTGGTCAGTGGGTGGAGTTTGTTGATAATCCATAGGAATAAAACCACTTCTGCAGCACTTGACACAGTACATAGGCCTTTCCCATCAGCCCCTGCCATAAAGATGACATGTTCTTTGTTTTTTCTTTTTAGGACTGATTTCTGTGTCCACAAAGATGAGCCCTGTGATACTGTGGGTAAGATGATTGTTGTTTTTTTTTATTTTTATCAAATTATCATGGCTATAGCAGATAAATCATTGGCCGTATGTACTGATTTGATATAATTTTTATAAGGTTCATTCCACTCAGAGGTGGTTCCTATATGGCTTGGAGGAGCCACCAGTGACCTCTGCTTTCTACAATTCCCTGATCTGTTCCCTTTTTTTTTTTTTTTACCATACTTGGTGTTTCCACCAATCAGCATGTTCCAAGTCCTCATGTTGCATTTTCCAAGATAAAACCTTAATATTCAACAGGGAGAGTGTGAACACCTTTTATAATGGCAGACCCAGGAACTTGAGCATAGTTATTGGTTGCCTTAGAGATATAGGAAGCTCTAATTTGGTTTATTATTATACAGGATTTATATCACGCCAACAGCTTACGCATCCCTTTACAATATAACGGGGACAGTGCAATTACAGTACGTTTCAAAACAGAAGGTATAGGAGGGTCCTGGAGCTTACAATCTAAAGGGAGGGGGAGGCGGTACAAACGCTCATAGCTGCAGGGGATGATCTGATGGAGGAGACTCAAGTACATTATTTTTTAGGTGGAGGAGAGGGGTAGGATTCCCTGAATAAATAAGTTTTCAAGGATCGCCTAAAGGCGTACAGGGTAGGAGTTGACCGGACGTACTGGGGTAGGGACTTCCAGAAGTTGGGCGAGGTTCTGGAAAAATCCTGGAGGCAAGCGTGGGAGGAGGTAACAAGGGAACTAGATTTTGGTTGGCTTCCACTGTGCCTACTAAAGCATACAGTATACAGTACAGTAATGTGAAATCGCTTGCATTAAATGTTCATCAAAACAAATGGTGACAAATTAAATATGTGGTGCGGTGAAGTCCATAGGTGAAGATAATCCAGTAGTTCAAAATGGTGAAGTTGGAGTATCAATAAACTTGATGATTTATCCAATGATAACATGCGTCACGTGACTTCCTCGGGGGACGTGAAAGAAAGTGCCAACTTGGTTTTGAGGTCTTGTTTTTTTTATTTATTATTATAATTATTATACAGCAGTTATCTTGAAAATGCGGTTTGCGGGGCCTGCCCTTACCTGGCTTTTGGGGCACTAATCCTTCCACTGACACCAACAATTAGGCATTATTCCTTCCACTGACACCTGCAAATGTAAATTCCCTTTTACCCAGAGGACAATTAGCTTATCGTCATTGAAAAGTGGCAAAAAATGCAATCTCTTTTGGCGGTATTGGCTTGACAACCCAAGTCTTGCCCCACCAAGACTAGTGAAGGACAGGCTTTTGAACCCACCAAGAGTTAAAATGGTTTAGGCCTGAGTTTGGGAATTTCTAAGTTTTATATCCGAGAGTAGACAAAAGAGGTTGTCCTGAGTAACTGTTCCTCAATAAACTCGGGCTGGTTTTGTGTTTTACCTTTTTTTTTTTTATTGTTTTTATTTCTTTACAAAAATTTGTATATGATGTGACGGTCTGTGTACCTCATTAGCTAGCTTATTTACAATGCTTGTGTTAATGGTTGTCATATACCATATATACTCGAATATAAGCCGAGATTTTAAGCCCCTTTTTTGGGTTGAAAGTACCCCCCTCGGCTTATACTGGAGTCGCCACCGCCTGCCTACCTGATCAGAGTGTCATGCAGACAGATGGCGGTCATTCCAGTGTTCAAAAGCTGCGCCTCCTCGTCTGTGATGGGCGGAACACTCAATTTCTCAGCAGTCAGTGTTCCACCTATCACGGACATCCTCTCATCCTTGTTCGTGATGCACGCTGTTGGGTGCAAATGCTATGGGCACAGAGGCTGCAGAAGGGCACAGAGGCTGCGGGAGGTGCAGGGGACGCGGGGAGGTGCAGGGGACGCGGGGAGGTGCAGGGGACACGGGGAGGTGCAGGGGACGCGGGGAGGTGCAGGGGACGCGGGGAGATGCAGGAGACGCGGGGAGGTGCACAGGACATGGGGAAGTACACGGGGAGGTGCACAGGACATGGGGAAGTACACGGGGAGGTGCACAGGACATGGGGAAGTACACGGGAGGTGCACAGGACATGGGGAAGTACACGGGGAGGTGCACAGGACATGGGGAAGTACACGGGGAGGTGCACAGGACATGGGGAAGTACACGGGGAGGTGCACAGGACACGGGGAAGTACACGGGGAGGTGCACAGGACACGGGGAAGTACACGGGGAGGTGCACAGGACACGGGGAGGTAGGCAGATCTGCACAGGTAGGGATGCACAGGACACAGGGAGATATGCAGCTGCAGATGGACATTGTTGACCCTCTTTTCCACTTACAGTAGCTGCGCATTTCTCACCCTCGGCTTATACACGGGTCAATACGTTTTCCCAGTTTTTTTTTTGTGGTATATTAGGGGCCTCGGCTTATATTCGGGTTGACCTATACTCGAGTATATACAGTATATCCTTTATTCATGCACTTTCCAGTCACTTGTCAACAAAAAAAAAGTTTGGTTTAAAAAAAATAAGGGAACTAGAGAGCAAGATGTCTTAGGAGGGCCAGTTTAAATTTTAACTGTTATTTAGAGCTAAAATATTAGTTCTAGGAGGACTTTCTCTTTGTAGCAGGTGAAACCAATCTCATGATGATACATTTTATAAATCCAGTATGTGAACCTTAGATTGGATTCCTCTCATTCCCTCAATTTACTGGTATGTCCTTTGTGGAAAATTGTCCAGGTTGTGATAACTTTGCCTTTTTTTTTTTTTTTAAACTTTGTATTAAACTAATCATATTCAGCAGTCTATGGTCAATTTTACTGTGTTAGTAGACACCTGTGTCTTTGGATAGACTTGGGTTAGTTGACTAGGGCTGTAAAACTACAGTAGAATTTCAAGTTCCATTATTGAAGATTTGTTTTAGATGTATATTTTAATAAGAATGTATTATGTTATTAAATGTAGAAGACCTGGGGGTATTTAACTATTCATGGATCCTACCACACCCCCTCAAACATTTTCAATGGCCATAGGCAAGGGAAGACCCCCCCTTATGTACGAGATGTGAAGTTGATGTAAGGGTCTTCCTCATTGCATACAAATTGGAAGTGTTTAGGTTTGACCTCATATTATTATATGGTTTTGGTAAATCTAAAGGAAAATTTTATATTGTATGGCCAGCTTAAGTCCGTTCAATACTGAGTTGGCCCACGCTTTGCAGCTATAACGGCTTCAACTCTTCTGGGAAGTGTCAGGATCACTTAAGTGATCCTGCTCCTTATTCCAGCATCCGGGTTTTGGCTATTGCATTCTCCCTGTCTGTGTCCACCTGCAAGGTGATTGATGTGGTCAGTCACCTGTTATAAGCAAGCCAAATGCTTAGACCTTCGCTTGTGATAGAGACAGTAAAACCTGCGTTGTTCCTGATCGAGCGGCCTGTCTGTCTGCCCACCCTGCTTTACTAGTTTGGATTTCCCGGCGTATGACTTCAGACCGGAGTATTGGACTATTCCTTGAACTCAGCCTGCCTTTTACCTGGACTGTCATAAAACCACGCTACCTCTCTGCTAACTGCCAGCATCTCTTGGCTTTGCTCAGTTTGCATATGCCCTGGTGTGGTGGTCAGGCACTATAGCATTGTGTATAAGTCCTGGGGGCAACTGAGTACGGGTAGGCCTGCTTGCCTTAAGGGAAAGGGGGCTGCTACAGGTGAAGCACACAGTAGCTAGCTATAGTGTCTGACCACCTGCGTTGGGGTAGACGTGACAGGAAGGCTGTCCACAAGGTTTAGGAGTGTGTCTATGGGAATGTTTGACCATTTTTCCAGAAGTGCATTTGTGAGGTCAGGCACTGATGTTGGACGAGAAGGCCTGGCTCGCAGTCTCAGCTCTAATTCTGTTCGGGTTGAGGTCAGGACTGTGGTGATCACTGCTCTCCTATTCAAGGGAGCCGGGCCTGGCAATGGATATCCGCCGGCACCCACCGATCTTCATTATGACAAGGCAGATCTCCGCTCTGACTGGGGAAAGTGATGGATCCTGTGTCTCCGCAAAGCAAGGAATAAAATCCATCTCTTCCCCTAGTAAAAGCAGCACACAAAAACGCTGACTAAGCACACGGTTAACACTTTAATCGCCCAAGATGTTTAACCCCTTCCCAGCCAGTGTCACTGGTTCCCACAAAGTGTCAAAAGTGTCAGTTAGTGTCAGACTGTTTGCCGCAATATCGAAGTCCTGCTAGAAGTCTCTGATGGCCGCCATTACTAGCATTAAAAATATAAATAAAAAAATTCCATAAATATAGCCTATAGTTTGTAGATGCAATAACTTTTGCGCAAACCAATGAATATACGCTTACTGGGATGCCTAAAGTGGTGTCTAACTTTTTTTTTTTTTTTATTTTTTTTGGATGCTTAAAGTGGTGTTCCACTGTCTATAACTTTTTTTTTTTTTTGCATAAGGACAATCATTAGTATAAATGAATAAATAACTCACTTGTTCCTTTTTATAAGTAATGCTGCATGCCTTTTTCGCCACCGAAAGGAAGTTATAAAACCGTCTCTCCTGACGGTTGTCATCTTGCCTGTGGGCATGTGAAGCCCAAAGGCATCCTCTTCCGGGATACGGTGCTGCTGATCGACCAGCATGCACCGCCCGTTCTTTCCACGATCTCGCGCATGCGCAGTAATGCGCCGTAGCGGCGCTGTAAAGTATACAGGTTGCCATAACAACGGGCGGCGGAGGCAGAAGTGCCCGCCCCGTTGTTATGGCAACCTAGACCTCGGCGCTGCTCAAAGACTCCTGGGAAATGGTGACACACATCTCCCAGGAGCCTTAGCGAGCCAGGCCGCCGAGGGAAGTGACGTTTTTAGCCCGGGCTATGGAAGAGGCAGATTTCGTGGGACCACCTAGCAACAGGGAGAAATTGGTAAGTGAAATTTTTTTTTATCCAATGATTTTTTATTAGCAGATTTGATGCAGATCTAAATAAAGTTGTCATTTTGGGGGAAACGCCACTTTAAGAGAAGAAAGGAAAAAAATATATAGTTGTGTTTATTTTTTCAAAATTTGTTTCTTTTTGTTTTATAGCGCAAAAAATAAAAAAACGCAGTAGTGATCAAATACCACCAAAAGAAAGCTCTATTTGTGGGAAAAAATAAAGACCTGTTTTATTTGGGTACAGCGTCGCACGACCACGCAATTTTTAACCACTTGCCGCCTGCCCTTTTTTAAAAGGACGTCGGCATAGTGGTTGTAAAATCCTGACCGGACGTCATAGGACGTCCTCAGGATTTTGAGCCGATGCGCGCCCCCGGGGGCGCGCTTCACGGCGATCGATGGTGACTCTTTACCACGTGATCAGCCGTGTCCAATCAGGGCTGATCACAGTGTAAATAGGAAGAGCCGGTGATCGGCTTTTCCTCAGACGCGAGTAGAGGAGAGCCGATCGGCTGCTCCTCTGACACGGGGGGGGGGGGCCTGTGCTGAACGATTATCAGCGCAGCCCCCCCCCCGAGGATGCCCACACTGGATCACCAGGGACGCCACCAGACCACCAGGGATGCCCAGCACAAGGTATGCCACCCTAGACCACCAGGGATGACACACAGTGCCCACAATGGATGCCAATCAGTGCCCATAGTGGGCATCACTGATTGGCATGCATTATTGATTGGCATCCATCAGTACAAAACAATGCTGCCTATCAGTGCCTATCCGTGCCACCTATCAGTGCCTATCCGTGCTCATCTGTGCCGCCAATTCGTGCCACCTATCAGTGCCCATCCATGCCGCCTATCAGTGCCACCTCGGTGCCACCTCATCAGTGCCCATCAGTGCAGCCCCATCAGTGCCCATCAGTGAAGGAGAAAACGTACTTATTTACAACGTTTTGAAATTGAAACAAAAAAAAATATTTTTTTTCAAAATTTTCGGTCTTTTTATTTGTTTACCAAAAAATAAAAAACTGCAGAGGTGATCAAATACCACCAAAAGAAAGCTCTATTTGTGGGAAAAAATGATAAAAATTTAATTTGGGTACAGTGTAGCATCACCGCGCAATTGTCATTCAAAGTGCGACAGCGCTGAAAGCTCAAAATTGGTCTGGGCAGGAGGGTGTTTAAGTGCCCGGTATTGAAGTGGTTAAAGTAACACAGTGCCGTATCGCAAAAAATTTGGCCTGGTCATGAAGGGGGTTAAATCTTCCGGAGGTCAAGTGGTTAAAGCGACTGTAATGATGGAGGAATTAGCGCATGTGTGGAGGTTGCAGAGGGTAGTAGAACTAACTTTGCCGTAGCTTTATTACAATTTGCTGCCTAGTGCTAGAAAGAAGTAGAACCTTTTTTGTTTAGCGGTATAAATGTAAAAATCATGTTTGGCAGAACAAGAGCTCCCGATACTGAAAAGACTCGCAGAACAATTTGTTCTTTGCTGGTATAAACCTTTGTGATTAATTTATGCTTACAAGTAAAATTATCTTTGCAATAAAGGGAGATTGGAAACTAAAACTAGAATATTACAATCTGTGACGCTTTTTTTTTTTTTTGTTTTAATTTTTTTTTTGTTTTTTGTTAGAGTTCTGCTAGTTGTTGCATATTCTGAGTATTGTCAATTAGAATGTGTTCCTCCAGGGCACAGACATTACATTTATCACAGCTGGCATCGTAAATATAGATCAAAATCTTGGCTTTAAGCCTTTTTTATTTAAAGTGTGGCACGGTTCGTTGAAGTAGGTCATTGTTTATTGCAACTAGAAACGGAATGCCGCCGCCGTAGCTTTTTGTTTTTGCCCATTTTGATTCTGTTACGTTACCCACTGAGCTATATCGCAGAAATACTTGAAAGTGGTTGTAAACCCTTACATCTACCCAGTGAAGTGAATGGCCTCAGCTGATATGAGATAAATCCTCCTACATAAGTTGTGCCTGTTTTTATCTGCAGCCCTCTCTTCTCTACAGCCATTCACAGTGCAGAATTTATACAGCTTGTCTGAGCTTTCAGAAAGCAGGGGGCGGCGAGCTGAAATTTGACACACTGCAGAGCGCAGTGAGAGCTGAGTTAAGGGAAGGGACCCTCCCCCTTTAACACAGCACACCAGTGGCGGCCCGTCCTTTAGGGGCGCCGCCCCCTCTCTTCACTCCACCCTCTATATCAGGGCTATGCAATTAGCGGACCTCCAGCTGTTGCAAAACTACAAGTCCCATGATGCCTCTGCCTCTGGGTGTCATGCTTGTGGCTGTCAGAGTCTCGCTAGGCCTCATGGGACTTGTAGTGCTGCAAGTCCCAGCGGCGGGGGGGGGGGGGGGGTTCTTTAAGCACCTGATTAGAGCCAGAGGCTCTAATCAGCTTCAAAATCGGGTGTGCTGAAAAACTCGGCTTATACTCGAGTATATACGGTAGATTCAGTTTGAGGGAAGTGGTGGGACATCCAGACTGATATGTCTGTTAGTAAATCAGTGATGTGTGAGGAGACTGTTGGGGTGAGCTGAGGGGCAGAGAGATAGATTTGGGTGTCGTCAGCATATAAATGGTAGTGGAAGCCATGGGAGGCTATCAGCTGACCCAGGGAGGACACGTAGATCGAGAATAGTAGAGGTCCAAGGACAGAACCTTGGGGGACCCCAACGGAAAGAGGAGGAAGTTGAGTTGTAAGAGACACTGATGGTGAGGTAGGTAAGATTCGAACCAATAGAGAGCACAGCCATGTAGAACACCTATGCGTTTTTTTTGGTGCTTTTTGCATAGTTTCTTATGGGACACCTTCATATCTATGCTTTTTTTTGGCGCTTTTTTTGGACTGCAGAAAAAACATTGCGTGCGTTTTTGCCGCAATTTTGCCACAATTTGCGTTTTTTCTTTTTTTTTTTTTTCTGCCCAACAAATTGGCCCAAAAATAAAAAAAAATGCAAATCGCAGCAATATTGCAGTAAAATTGTGGCAAAAACACACTACAAACATTTCTGCAGCTTCTCCATTGAAGTCTATAGAACCAACAAAAAGCACCATAAAGTCCCCGACCTTTTCTAAAAACGCAGCGGTTGACAAAAGCACAGGTGTGAACGTGTCCCATAGGGAAAAAAAAAACACATGGGTGTGAATCGGGCCTAATTGTAAAAAATGTTAATTACACCCAAGCACAAAACCCCCCCCAACAAAAACAAATTGAGCCCCCCCCCTATATATTATTATACAGGATTTGTATAGCGTCAACAGTTTACGCAGTGCTTTACAATATAAAAAGGAGACAATACAGTTATAATACAAGAGGATTATGAGGACCCTGCTCAGAAGAGCTTACAATCTAATATATATATATATTTTAGAGCTGGGCGATTTTCTCCTCCAAAAAATCTGCAATTTTTTTTAAACTCGATTCACAATTCGAGTCAAGTTTTTAGGTCAGGTCGCGGCTTCAGGCCTAGTCCGCGACGTCCCAAAAAAAATCGATTTGCTGAAATTTTTAATCGATTTGACCTCTCAACTCAATTCAAGATTTAAATCGATTTTTTCCCAGCCCTAATATATATATATATATATATATATATATATATATACATACATACATATATATATATATATAATATATATATATATATATACAGACATACACACATATATATATATATATATATATATATATATATATATATATACACACACAAACGTAAACACACTTGGCGGGGTGCCTACGCCTGAAAACATTGATTGCAAAGCACATGCTATATATATCGCCACACACACCGGAATGAGAGCAATAATTCTAGCACCAGACCTCCTTCGTAATGCTTATAGGGGGCTTATAAAGTGTCGCCTATGGAAAATATAGGGTACCTCGCCGCCACCTGTTGGTTTCATGGCCTTTGAGGCGTTGGCTCGGTCCATATATACATTTACATCTACTCCTGAAGAAGCAAACAGCGACTTGCGAAACGCGTCAAGTTGTACGTACGATGTCTGTGTATTACTGTACATCAACAATTCTAAATATATATGCATGTGTCCTCTTGGTATTGTTGTGTTTTATCCCTGCCAAGTGGTTTGGCACCTCTTTTTTTTGTTTTTATTTCATATATACGATGAATGTTGTTATACAATTCTAATAAATGTATTAACTATTTTTACTTTGAGCTTTTTGTGCTCTCATTTAAAGTCCCACGGCCGAGATTCTTCTTTTGTTGCAAAATATAGGGTACTGACATGTTCAAGGTTTGACATGTTGGGTATCTATTTACTCGGTGCAGCCTGGGCTTTTATATTTTACCAAAAATTGGGTAATTTATTACATTTTTGTGCCCCTTAAAACTACTTTTTTTAATGTTTTTTTTACCTTTGCGGTAATATTGGGTGACATAAAAAACTGGATATACCACTATTTTTTATTCTCTATAGTGTCTGCTTTCAGAAAATATATAATGTTTGGGGGGGGGGGGTTTATGTAGTCTTCAGGCCTAATTTATTTTTTTTTTTTTTAAACATGCACAAAAAACACAAAAATGGCCCTGGCAGTGAAAGGGTTAAAGGATAAGTTAATCTTCAGGAACATGTTACATATTTCACCAATAAGATTTGTTAGCTAAAAGACAAACAATAAACTGGCTCCTATATTCAAAGCAAATTTGTCAAGCCCTGCTGTAACTATCCAAAATGAAAAACATAGTTCTACTTTAACCACTTGCCGACCCCCGCACACAGATGTACGTCGTCAGAATGGCACAGGCAGGAAAATGGGCGTACCTGTGCGTCTCTTTGAATTTGCTGCCTATTGAGCGAGTGCCGCGGGAGCGTACCCCCGGGTCCTGCGAACTCTGTTGGCCGGCGATTGCTGTGTGGAGAGGCAGAAAGGGGAGATGCCTATGTAAACAAGGCATTTCCCTGTTCTGCCTAGTGACATGACAGAGATCACTGCTCTCTTTCATCGGGAGCGGTGATCGATGTCATGTTGTAGTGAGGCCATCCGCCCTATAGTTAGAACACCTCCCTAGGACACACTTAACCCCTTGATCGCCCCCTAGTGTTTAACCCCTTCCTTGCCAGTGTCATTTACACATTAATCAGTGCATTTTTATAGCACTGATCGCTGTATAAATGACAATGGTCCCAGAATAGTGTCAAAAGTGTCAGATGTGTCCACCATAATGTCGCAGTCACGATAAAAATTGCAGATCGCCGCCATTACTAGTAAAAAAAATAAAATTAATAATAAAAATGCTGTAAATCGAACCCCTATTTCAGGTATGTACAATTAGCGGACCTCCAGCTGTTGCAGAAGTACAAGTCCCATGAGGCCTAGCAAGACTTCAACAACCACAAGCATGACACCCAGGGGCAGAGGCATGATGGGACTTGTAGTTTTGCAACAGCTGGAGGTCCACTAATTGCATATCCCTGCACTATTTTGTAGACGCTATAAATTTTGCGCAAAAAACAATCAATATACACTTATTGCAATTTTTTTTACCAACAATATGTAGAAGAATACATATCGGCCTAAACTGTGGAAGAAATTTGTTTTTTTTTTTAAATATATTTTTGGGGGATATTTATTATAGCAAAAAGTTAAAAATATTGCTTTTTTTTTTTTCAAAATTGACAGTCTTTTTATGTTTATAGCGCAAAAAATAAAAACCGCAGAGGTGATCAAATACCACCAAAAGAAAGTTCTATTTGTGGGGAAAAAAAGACGTAAGTTTTTTTTGGGTACAACGTCACACGACCGCGCAATTGTTAGCTAAAGTGACGCAGTGCCGAATCGCAAAAAATGCTCTGGTCAGGAAGGGGGTAAAATTTTCCGGGGCTGAAGTGGTTAAAACAAGTAAATTTACTTTTTTCCTATCTCTTTCTTAGGCTGCATTCACACCTGAGCGTAGTATCTTCGAGTGGTTTTGACACATTTTCGTGCGACTTGCGTGTTTGTATATAGCGTTTTTGGGCTTTGAGTTTTTTTTTATTAGCCAATAGAGAGAACTATTATCTGTTGCATCATTTGTTGCTAGGTTTTTTAGCTTTTATTTCCTCTTTTATTATTATTATTATTATTATTATTATAATGTTAGGGTAAGGCCCCTTTCACACATGCGGACCGTATGTCCATTTTTCATCCATCCGTTTTTGGATGAAAAACAGACATACATGCATGTCTATGGGGTGGCGGGTGTCAGCGGATGAATCCGCTGACACCCGCTATTGTCCGCCTCCGCAATTGTCCGATTCTGCAGACGGAGGAAAACCCTATTTTTTCATCCGTCTGCAAAGCGGATGAACACGGACAGACGATCCGTGTTCATCCGATCCCCCATAGGGGAGAGCGGAGAACTGACAGGGTGGTCCCTGCGCAGTGTGCAGAGACGGACCTGTCATCAGCCGGCTCAGCGGGGAACTGCTGAGCGATCCCGGAACTGCTGAGCAGCGGATCTTCACGGGGCGGATCATTACGGATCCGCCCCGTGTGAAAGAGCCCTAAGGGGTTCGAGTTCAGTTTAGGTTAGGATTAGGAGTTGGGGTTAGGGTTATTTTTTTAACTTTTTTTTTATTTATTATATGAATAATAATAAAGTTGCTGTAAAAAAATAAAATAACCTTTCATTATCAATCTGTAATTTTCTGTAAAATGCAATATGGCAACCACCATCCTGTGTACTGAACGCCCCCCCCCCCCCCCCCAGAAATGTAATTTCCTGCTTGTATGATTGGCTCACTAATTTTCCCACTAAAATACAAGTCCGATTTTGGGCATCCCCTGCAACAAAAATGTCAAGGGAAATCACGCCTAAGGCCTCTTGCACACTGCAGCTTGAAGAAGCTCAGTACAGCTTTTTTTTTTTTTTTACTGAGCTACAGTACAGTCCATTCATTGTAATGTAGTATGCACAGAGGCCCGTAAACAAGCGCTGTGTATTCTTCAATAAAAAAAAAAATGGAAACATTTGCATTTTTGGTCAGTAAATGACTCCTGTATTCGCATAAATGCACGCGATTGCACACAAATGTGCGCTAATGGTGATTATTTGTAATCTGCGGGACAACAACGTGAGAATGAGTTTGCGAAAAAAAAATGCGTGAAAATACATTAAAAAAAAAAAGTCTCAAAAAGTAGATGCTCCAAACAGGAGTATCGTGTGCAAGAGGCCTAAAGGGATGCAAACCCTGCAAGGTTCCTCATGAGAGCCCTGCATGTGCATCAACTGATTGATAATTATAAAACCACCCCCCATACAGATTCACTCGGTACATAGACACAGACAGACAGCTATTTCTTAAAGAGGTGTTCACCTAAAAAAAAAAAAAAAAAATTCAAAGTCAGCAGCTACAAATACTGCAGCTGCTGACTTTTAATAATCGGACACTTACCTGTCCCAGGGTCCAGCGATGCGGGGGATCGAAGCTCTGCTCATCCCCGATCCGCTCAGCGGTGCCAGCATTGCAACTGTGGGCACCCAGCTGTGGCTTCACAGCCTGGCACCCACTGTGCATGCGCGAGCGGCGCCACGTGCCGTGATACGCCGCGCAGTCATCTGGGACCTGTCACGTGTCCCAGATGACTGACTGCGCCGAGGGGAAGTGATGTCACCAGCCCGGGCACTGAAGGAGGCAGACTATGAGGGACCCCCTAGCAACAGGCATTTAGAGGTGAGTAAAAAAAAAAATTCCAATTTTTTTTTTTTTTTAGGAATTTTTTTTTGGTGGAAACACCACTTTAAGAATAACAAAAGGTAGGAATCTGCAACAAAGTTTAAAATCCCAGCAATGTACAAAGATCACCGGGGGGGGGGGGGGGGGGGGGGGGTGGGGGGATTGGAAATGTTTTTTTTTTTGTTTTTGTTTTTGTTTGTTTTGGAGTTACTCTTTAACCACTTGCTTACCGGGCACTTAAACCCCCCTCCTGTCCAGACCACTTTTCAGCTTTCAGCGCTGTCGCACTTTGAATGATAATTGCGCGGTCATACAACACTGTACCCAAATTTTATTTTTATAATTTTTTTCCCACAAATAGAACTTTCTTTTGGTGGTACTTGATCACCTCTGCGGTTTTTGTTTTTTGTAAAAAAAATTAAAAAAATACGATTTTTTTTTATTTTGTTATAAAATTTTAAAACAGGTAATTTTTCTCCTTCATTGATGCACGCTGATGAGTCAGCACTGATGGGCACGGATAGGTGGCAGTGATGGGCACTGATGGGTGGCAGTGGCGGGTGGCAATAATGGGCACTGATCGATTACACTGATAGGCAGCACTGCTAGTTGGCACTGATTGGCACCACTGGTGGGCATTGATAGGTGGCACTTGTGGGGATTGATAGGTGGCACTGGTGGGCATTGGCAGGTGACATTGGCAGGGGGTACTGGTGTGCACAGATAAGGCATAATTGCCTCTTCGGGACCGATGTTCCTTGCAGATGAGCCGGTGATTGGCTTATTTATCAGCGTGAGGGGAAAAAAAAAAAATTACCAAGCTTTTGTTTACATAATGTGATCAGCTGTCATTGGCTGACAGCTGATTGCATGGTAAGGGGCCGGGACCGGCCCCTTACATCGGATCGGTGATCACCTGAGTGTCAGTGACTCTGTGATCACAGCACGCAGGGGAGGCCGTCGTAAGACGGCCTCCCGGAAATTCAGGTCCGCGCTGTGGCCGTCATTCGGTTATAGCGTGGATGTTAAGCGGTTAAACTGAAAAAAATATATATATTTTTTATTATGGTGAAGGATGGGGGTAAATACTATTAGAGCATGAATAAATTGAGGATGAAGGTCTGCTGCTTTAATTAGCACATTTAATTTGAAAGTCTCAATTCACTGAACCAATAATGATCATTGTTTGCTATAATTATCATTATCCTCCGCAATAAGAGCGGAATATCAATCACACTGATAATAATGATCATTATGGCAAAGTTACACGTGCAATTAGTTGAATACAGCTAATTATTCTAACAAGTAAGAATTAAATATACACTGGAAAACCCTTCCTATAACAATAGTACATGAAAATGATGTAGGTTTGAGAATCGCTCCTGCCCATTTCACATTTGTACTCAGTGTGGTTCATTGGGGTGCCATTCAATGTGTCTGCACTGTACAGTACAGGCCAACGCAGAATACACCGCGGTGTACCCCAACACACAGTACACTGTAACAGACAAGCCGCTTCTCCAGGTTGGCTAAACGCCAACATCCTGTACACTTTTCCTGTGTTCATGTGTCGGCCCAGTCAGTGTAAAGTCCAAAGGTCCGGGCGGCTGCAACCTGACAAAAATCCAACTTTATTGGACTTCAACCACTAATTTCCCAATTCTGACAATTCTGTCATACATGTAAAAATCAGCTATATATATATATATATATTAGGGCTGTGGAAATTAAAGATTAAGTCCTCAATTAATCGTAAATTTTTTTTTGATCGATCAAAATTCATTTGACCAGTACTCGCCTCTCAGCCGGCTTCAGGGAGTTCCGTCGGTTATCCGGTGACGTCACGGATATCAAAGTCACTGGACTCCTCCCCCCCTTCCCCAAGTGCCTCCGTCTGCTAACGAAGGGAAGGGGGGAGGAGTCCGGTGATGTCGAAGTTCTGATTGAACGTTACGCGTACTGGGGAGGAGCTACGCATGACGTCACCCGCTTCTGCCCTACGGAACACGATTGTCGTTTTATTATCATCCTTATGTGAGTAGTTTGTGTTTGAGCACAAAAATGTAATCTTATACTTAAGCGGTGAGCACTTAGATCTCTTCTTTCTACCCATGACCTGGCGTCCTTGCTGAGATCTAAGGAGACGTGAGAGAAGTTTATGGTCCGTGTTAACCCTTTTGATACCCGCTTGCATGACCACCTGTTTGCACAGGGGTCCATGCCATAAGGTGAGAGTGATTAGTTAGACCGGAGGTGGAGGGATTGTCACGCTACTGTGGGAAAAAAAATTACTTACGTCAGTCCTACAGTTTAAATTTAAAAAGTATTTGTGTGGACTGTGAAGTTAAGTCATGGATTGTGGAAACTAACTAGTATCGGGTGATTGTATATAGTGTATACCACATTTACCACTGACTAATGCAGAGTTGCAATGCAAGGAGATCAGCTAAAAGTAGTTGGATCTGTATGTGCGTTATAATTAATCGAAATTAGTCGATTAATCACACACGAACATTTTAATCAGTAACAGCCCTAATATATATATATATATATATATATATATATATATATATATACACAGTATCTCACAAAACTGACAACACTGAAGAAATGACACTTTGCTACAATGTAAAGAAGTGAGTAGGGGTGCAACGGATCAAAAAACTCACGGATCGGATCGATCCTCGGATCAGAGTCACGGATCGGATCATTTTTCGGATCAGCAAATAATAATTGAATTTGCAAAAACCTGTGAAAATTCCGCCACCATATAGTCCCCACTGTAATATCCACGTCATCTCCCCCACTGTAATATCCACGTCATCTCCCCCCACTGTAATATTGTCTGAGTATGGCCGAGTATTGGCAGGGTATCGCAGAGTATTGGCAGGGTATCGCAGAGTATTGGCAGGGTATCGCAGAGTATAGGCAGGGTATCGCAGAGTATAGGCAGGGTATCGCAGAGTATAGGCAGGGTATCGCAGAGTATAGGCAGGGTATCGCAGAGTATTGGCAGGGTATCGCAGAGTATTGGCTGGGTATCGCTGGGTATCGCAGAGTATAGGCAGGGTATCGCAGAGTATAGGCAGGGTATCGCAGAGTATAGGCAGGGCATCGCAGAGTATAGGCAGGGCATCGCAGAGTATAGGCAGGGCATCGCAGAGTATAGGCAGGGCATCGCAGGGTATCGCAGAGTATAGGCAGGGCATCGCAGAGTATAGGCAGGGCATCGCAGAGTATAGGCAGGGCATCGCAGAGTATAGGCAGGGCATCGCAGAGTATAGGCAGGGTATCGCAGAGTATAGGCAGGGTATCGCAGAGGGCATCGCAGAGTATAGGCAGGGCATCGCAGAGTATAGGCAGGGCATCGCAGAGTATAGGCAGGGCATCGCAGAGTATAGGCAGGGTATCGCAGGGTATCGCAGAGTATTGTCTGGGTAATGCAGAGTATCGCAGAGTATTGTCTGGGTAATGCAGAGTATCGCAGAGTATTGGCTGGGTAATGCAGAGTATCGCAGAGTATTGGCTGGGTAATGCAGAGTATTGGCTGGGTAATGCAGAGTATCGCAGAGTATTGGCTGGGTAATGCAGAGTATTGGCTGGGTAATGCAGAGTATCGCAGAGTAT
>CM053029.1:588371175-588388675 GCA_028564925.1 Lithobates sylvaticus
TCCGGTTAGCGCAGGAGGCTTGGAACGCTGCTGGGAGAGAAAGTCACATGACGAAACGTGCGTAAGGCGTACTTACCTCACTTCCGGTTAGCGCAGGAGGCTTGGAACGCTGCTGGGAGAGAAAGTCACATGACGAAACGTGCGTAAGGCGTACTTACCTCACTTCCGGTTAGCGCAGGAGGCTTGGAACGCTGCTGGGACGCAAGCTGCGGGGCGGCCACTGTGCATTATTTGTAATAGAGGGCAATTAGGCTTTAAAGCCCTACGCAAGCCCGCCGGGACTTTGTTATATACTTTTTAACCCTAACTTTTGCTTTTATTTTTTGGTTTTACTTTAATAAAGTGTAATTGCTTTTACATTTTGCGCTATGAGTCCCCTATTTTTCTTTTTATCTTTTGCCATGGAGGGACATTTTTTCTGAATTTAATGGAGTGCTGATGCTGGATAACAGTACCTAGATCCTGTGACTATTCCTGTGGATACGTAGGAGCTGGATATCGATCCATTGCTGGCAGAGGGACCACTGACGGATTTCCATCTATACCTTTTACCCCTGCAGGGGTGGTATTTTCCGGTGAGTGTGGGACCATATGGGCAGCACGAAGTCACCTTACCTACAACAGCGAAGTCACTACAGTCACTGATTATTGAACATTTGTATACCTTTTTTTCCTTTTTTTCATTTTTGTATACCCTTTGGAGCACCCAACCCGGGGAGGACTTTCTACGTGTATATATATACATATATACTTTTTCACGGGGTTCACACACTTTTTCTATGTGGCCCATGTTATGTACTTTTTCACTTCAAATCTTATGCTTATTGCCGGAATCACTTACAGTTAGATACATTTACCTTTCACTATATGTGTGACACATGTATTGATTTTATTTAGGGTGGTGTGAGATGGCAGTCGGTGGACACATCTTATTCCAATTTATCACATTATAGATTTGCCTCTGTTTTTTGCATAAATTTAAGTGATCAAACCCCATTAGCTTCTCCTCTGGTACCACACCTAATTTTGAGTGTCCCCAGGCTGGATGGCTATGATTGGTATGGAGTGCTGATCTCTTAATCACTTTATTATTGGTTTTTATATTCACATTTCTTTCACATACCTATATATTCCCAATATCATTTATAGCATATTACGTGTGTTAGGTAGTGTGGTCACATACACATTTTTGCATTAGGGAGCGCCATCATCCCTTTACCACTTTTATTTAATTATTGGCTCCCTAGGGAGTCCATCCAGGGGAGGCTGCATACCTTTACCTTTATCCTAAGCGCGGACTATTTATCCTAAATTTAAAAGTCCGATGGAGCCCACACACAATCGAATTGTCCGACGGATTCGTTCCGTCGGATTTTTAATGTCAAAGTCCTCTCGTGTGTACGCGGCATTACACTTTAAAGTGGAGGGCCCACAAAAAAAAAAAAATTTAAAGTCAACAGCTACAAATACTGCAGCTGCTGACTTTTAATAATCGGACACTTACCTGTCCCGGGGTCCAGCGATGCGGGGGAACGAGACCCCCCCTCGTTCCCCGGTCCGCTCGCGGCACCCACTGCGCATGCGGGAGCGGGCCGTGCGCCGTGATTCGACCCTCACTCGTCTGGGACACATGACAGGTCCCAGATGACTGTGCGGCGCCTACAGGAAGTGACGTTTAGCATGGGCAATGAAGGTGGCAGACTACGAGGGACCCCTAGCAACAGGCATTTAGAGGTGAGTAAAAAAAATTTTTTTTTTCAATTATTTTTTTTTTTATTTTGTTTATGATTTTTTAAGCCACATTTTTTTTTTTTGGTGGCAACCCCACTTTAAGTCCTCATTTGTGACAGACCTGAAGATAAATGATTGGAGGGTCTTTGCAAATCGCCAGAATCTTAAAGTTAGTGATTTTGAAAAGTATAGGGATGTGGGTTATGGAAAATGGATCTTAAAAGTATTTTTTTCTTTTTTTTCTTTAAATATGGACTGTTGGTGGGCCAAATTAAAGGGTGCGCTTATCTCTGTGATTATGCGTTACAGTTCTTTTCTAGAACATAGAACTGCCTAGAGGTATGTGGAAACCATTGCGGAAGTGAATAGTAAATTCTAACGCCTTGATTTTGGTGCCAAGCCATGCCACAAAGAAATGTGTTCACTCCCATGGTGTCTTTTATACGCCCCACGCTTTATGTTGGGCCAAAAAAAGAGCAAAGCGCATCGCTCTAGGAAAGGCTAAAGGATAAGTTCACCTTTTAAAAAAAATAAATGCACATCTTGTTTGCAGGTAAAAAAATGTGCATTTATTTATTTTTTTCACTTGGATCCTGGAAAGCATTGCACCCCCGATCAGTAGATCCCAGGTGCCATGCAGGACTCCTGCAGGCTTGTCAGTGAATCTGTCGGTTTATACCTCGTACGGGCAGGCAGATACACACACTGACAGGAAGAGACGATGAAAAAAAGACGGCGCTCTGGTAAATCACCATAAAATACAGTGGAACCTCGGATTGCGAGTAAACGAGCGTTTCGCAATACGAGCGCTGTATTTTTAAAAATCGTAACGAGTGTTGTCTTGCAAAACGAGCACGATTCAGACCAAAGCGTGTGCAGTACCGCGTTTGGCCTGAGGTGGGAGGGGGGCGCCGGAGCCAATCGGCGCTGATCGCCGCCCTTCGGAAATGCACGGAAAGGCCCGAGGACAGCTTGGCAAACCTCAGGAACGGAGTCTTTCCAAGGTTTGCCAAGGTCAGCTGAGGTGTCCTCAGGCCTTTCCGGCCGTTTTCGAGGCTCTCCGGCGCCCCCCTCCCCCCACCTCTGGCCGCATGCGGTATTGCATGCCATTGAAGTCAATGCAGAACAAATTATGTTTGTTTTCATTGACTTCAATGGGGAAACTCGCTTTGATATGCAAGTACTTTGGATTATGAGCATTCTCCTGGAACGGATTATGCTCATAATCTGAGGTTCCACTGTACTTTATTCTAAAATGGTGAAGAACAGCTGAGTAGAAGGCCAACGTATTTCGGCTGTTAGGCCTTAAAGTGGATGTAAACCCAATGTCATCCTTTCTAAACTACTGCCATAGGGGTTATGTAGAAGGATATACACGCCTCCTGCGTGTATCTTTACCTGTCAAATGTCTCCCCTCTGTCGGTTATGAGACCCGAAAAAACTGCAGATTCTGTGGGAGGGTCTGTTGTCTGGAGCTCGATGGGTGGAGTCGTGATGTCAGTAGACTCCCCGCCCACCTCTACACTCCCCTTATCAATATGCATTTTCTCCTGTGTATTTCTTACACTGAACTACTGCTATGATCACTAACATCCAGTGAAAAGACAGGAAAGTAACCACATGACTTCAGCATGCCCAATTATGCTGAGGTGTGGAACAACCAATCCTGGCAGGGCAGGAGAAGAAAGGAGTGGGAGGGAATTAAAAAAAATAATGCAGGCTAGTGTACGAGATATGTAAATCACCTGTCAATCACAGCAAGGGTGAGGATTTGACAAAGTTTTTCTCTGTTTGTCAAGATTTATCTCACTGAACAATAAAAGAGGATTGCTCAGAGCTGGATTAACTCTTTGTGGCAAGTCTGGGATAGAAAATATTTTTCTCTACATTATGACATCAAAAAAAAAAAAAATTCGGGTTTACATCCACTTTAATCGTGGCCGAAACGCGTTGGATTTCTGCTCGGCTGTAGTTTCATCATTTTGTAAGGATAATCTTTTATGCTGATTTACCTTTTTTTTCAGTAAATTATATGATGTTGGAGGTTATCAGAAAGCTGAGTTCCCGGTATCCGGAGCTTTGGATCATGGAGGTGTTTGTTGTTGCACTGTCACATTTGTTCCAGTGGCATCACCTGCGCATGCACAGATTTTTTCTACATTCATGGCACACTATCCATGCTGTGATCTTTAGATCACCTTCCCACAGTGATGTAATCCTCTGTCCATAGTATAGGCCAGTGACGGCGAACCTAAAACCCCAGATGTTTTGGAACTACATTTCCCATGATGCTCTTGCACTCTGCAGTGTAGTTGGGCATCATGGGAAATGTAGTTCCAAAACATCTGGGGTGCGAAGGTTCACCATCACTGGTATAGGCACTCGTTCTCGCATGTTTTCAGAACAGTCCTTACTTCCTGTCTGCTCCCTACTCTGTACTGCACATGCACAGGATTGTAGAATATCTATGAAGGGGGAGGCACAGTATACACACACACACGTGTATAAAACTTCAAATATGCACTTTCCTAAAAAGCAACTGTAATATATAATCTACACCCAACAAACTTTTTTTTTGTGTCTTGCATACTTTTACATCCTAATACAGTTCAGTGAAGAGCAGTCAGCAGATCCCTAGCATGCCTTGCCGGATAATGAGCGCATGAGGTCAGCCAAGGAGCAGGCAATGCATGTTGGGACTTGTGGTATCACGAGAGCTCCTTGCTTATCACCAGAATTAAAGTGGGATGTAAACCCAAATTGTTTTTTTTTCTTTTTTAACCACTCTGACCGGAAGATTTGTCTGCTGAATGACCAGGTCATTTTTTTGCAATTCGGCACTGCGTCGCTTTAACTGACAATTGTACGATGGCGTACCCAAACAAAATGTACATCTTTTTTTCCCACAAATAAAGCTTTCTTTTGGTGGTATTTAATCACCTCTGCGGTTTTTATTTTTTGCGCTATAAACAAAAAAAAAAAGCGACCAATTTTGAAAAAAAAAAAAAAACACAATTTTTTTGCTATAATAAATATCCCCATATGTTTTTTTTAAAAAGCAAATTTGTACACAGTTTAGGCCGATATGTATTCTTCTACATATTTTTGGTAATAAAAATCGCAATAAGCGTTTATTAATTGGTTTGTGCAAAAGTTATAGCGTCTACAAAATGGGGCATAGTTTTATGGCATTTTTATTATTATTTATTATTAGTAATGGCAGCGATCTGCGATTTTTATCGTGACTGCGACATCATGGCGGACACATCGGACACTTTTGACACTATTTTGGGACCATTGTCATTTATACAGCAATCAATGCTATAAAAATGCACTGATTACTGTATAAATGACCTCTGGCAGGGAAGGGGTTAACCACTACATAGTTACATAGTTAGTAAGGTTGAATAAAGACACCAGTCCATCCAGTTCAACCTGAGTGAGTGTTTACAATTGGCCCTATCCCTGTACATTGCACACTCACATCGGTCCCTACCCTCAAGGAGCCCACAATCCAAGGTCCCCATTCATATACTAGGGCCAATTTTGGACAGAAGCCAATTAACCTACCTGCATGTCTTTGGAGTGTGGGAGGAAACTGGAGTACCCGGAGGAAACCCATGCAGACACGGGGAGAAAAAGTCCATCATTCGAACCAGTGACCCTTTTTTACTGCTAGGTGAGAGTGCTACCCACTACACCACTGTTCCGCCCCCAAGGGGCCATGAAGGGGGTTAACTGTGTCCTAGGGAGTGATTCTAATGCCCCGTACACACGGTCGGAAATTCCGACCACAAAATCCGTCGGATTTTTTCCGACGAATTTTGTCCGACACTGGTGTTGCATACACACGGTCGGACAAAGTTGTCGGAAAATCCGATCATCCTGAACGTGGTGACGTTCGTTGCGTACAACGGGACTATGTAAAGGCTAGTAGCCAGTAGCTTTGGTCTTGTAATGTGATCTGAGCATGCGACAGGACTTTGTTGTCGGAAAATTTGAGAGCAGGAGATAAAACTTTGTCCGACGGAAAGAGTCCGATGGAGCCTACACACGGTCGGAATTTCCGACAACATTGTCCGATAGGACATTTTCCGTCGGAAAATCCGACCGTGTGTATGGGGCATAACGGTGTGTGGAGAAACCAATCCCTACGCGTTTCGTCCTAATAGGACTTCTACTGGGGCATCTGGATTAGGACGAAACGCGTAGGACTTGGTTTCTCCACTCCCCATATGGCTTTTATACATCGGGATCACATTTTTATCTGTATGCAGTTTTTTATTTTTTTTTGAAGAATAAACAACCAATCTTTTTGACCTACACCATTGGAAGCCCTTCTCCCTTTGTTTTTCATATTGCCTGCTCTATGAGCTTGTCTGATTTTCCCACCTGGTTATTCATTACTTGGTGGATGTTTTTCCACTATTTGGATTCCACCGAGAGAGGACCGGATTTCTGAGGATATCGTTGATTGCTCCATATCCATTGAGGGTTCTTCCAAGACCTTCTGAACCGTTCCTGTTTGATCGTGGTTCCGTCCTACCGTGCTCGCTTGACCTGGTGTCGCTGGCATCCAGGTCCATTGGCTCTGGCAAGAGTATCCACCTTTATCATACCATTGATGCCAGTGTCTTCAGATACCAATACAACTGATTTAGTTTTTTTTCATGAACCTTTGTGTTTCTGGTAGACCTGCTGATTGTTGGGACTGATTGCCTTTAGGACTTATCCATAGTCTTCTCATTTCCATCCTATCCTATCCTATTGCACTTAATCCATTTATTTATGTTGATGGTCTTTTATGCATTTACGTTATAATTTACTAAGCACCATTTATGGGTATATGGTTATTTGTTTATTTACACAGTATATCAGTACTGTTTATTCATTAGCGCTACATTTCTACTCCCTTCAACATAGTTAGTCAGGTTCAACAAAGACACAAGTTCATCAAGTTCAACCATAAAAAATAAAAAAAACGTATTCATGCCTTCCCGAGATGGGAGAAGAAGCCCAGTGCAAGCTCCAAGTCGCTCTTAGTCGGGGGCGGTGCTCATGTCTGACTGGCCAATTGCCAAGCACCACCAGTGTCATGTGGGAGGAGCGTTCACATGATGCACTGCAGCCAGAAAAACACAGTATTTCTTCTTGTTTGCAAGGTGAATGGGTCATTAGGGGATCCAAGGCAAGGTGCGTAGATATGGGTGGGGGGGCTGGGCAAAAAAGTGCAATTTGACGGGTTAAAAAAAAAAAAAATTCAATTAATGTGTCGCGCTTCTATGAAACTCGCCATGAAAAATAAAACAAAGCCCTGTAAAAAGAATTTATGAATCAAATCAAACTCCGAAATTCATATGTACAATAATATATACAATAAGTGGTATACACAATTCTCAGTGACCCCCCCCCCCCACACTCGTCCTCCTCCCCTTTGGGTGTATCTCACCTTAATTCCAGTGACCTCACAATGTAAGTTTGGTGAACTTTCACTTTTTAGTCCCATCAGGAGTAAAATGTAAAGTTGTCCTGGTTCCCTTTTTGTCCTTTTCAAGTGCCGCTATTTCTCACCGTAAAATCTGTGTACAGTAATACCTTGATTTGTCAGTGATACGTGATATACGAGCATTCAGCAAGACGAGCAACGTTTTTATTTTTTTATTGTAACTTGAAATGCAAGCGCTGTCTTGCAGGACGAGCAGGAGACGGATCACAGCTTCACATGACTAGTGTAGCCCAGATATGACCCACTTAGCTGGAACCATCTTACTCCATATATTTTCTTACTTAATAAATAAGAGACCACACCAGTTATGGAGTTAAATGGCCATAACAGCTAATTTATTAAAAATACCAAAATACCAAATAAGAACTCCAATTTTCTTATTAAAATAAATAAAACAAAAATAACATAAATAACACCAATAACATTAACCCTTTCAGACCCCTGCTGAAAATAAAACAAAACAGGTTAAAACCCCCATATTTATTGGTCAGTGACGGAGCAAACAGTGCTTAAAGCACAAACCAGATATCACTGATATCAACAACAGGGGGCACTGCGGGAGATAAAGAAACCCTTGGGTCTCAACCGTACCACCCTGATAACCAACATTCCCGCAGTGCACGATAACCATAAACATCAACAACGTTTGATGTAACAAGGAGGGGCCATCTATTGATGAGCCCCCCACACACTTACCACCTCTATAACAGCTGCCGTCACTGACCAACAAAATAAACAACGCCAACCCCTTTAAGCTGTCATGACGAAAACAAAACTCTTCCCGTGACCTGAAACGACAATAAAAACATTAACACATCCAATAACGTAATACCTAAGAAAACAAGGGAAGGGTGGGTGGGAAAAACCTGCCTCCTCGTGTCTCGACGCTCCCGCACTGCCTGGCTAGCTCCGCCCCTCCCTTTTATAAGGCCGCTCCCCCCTTGTACATTACAGGGCCCTCCCCTGCCCTGTTAACTGTTTACTGTCCGGAGTGTGTCTTACTTGACACACTGTCATGGACGGCCCTCCATTAAGTTCCCTTTCTGTCCACTGCACTACGGTCCTTTCTTGACTAGTGTAGCCCAGATATGACCCACTTAGCTGGAACCATCTTACTCCATATATTTTCTTACTTAATAAATAAGAGACCACACCAGTTATGGAGTTAAATGGCCATAACAGCTAATTTATTAAAAATACCAAAATACCAAATAAGAACTCCAATTTTCTTATTAAAATAAATAAAACAAAAATAACATAAATAACACCAATAACATTAACCCTTTCAGACCCCTGCTGAAAATAAAACAAAACAGGTTAAAACCCCCATATTTATTGGTCAGTGACGGAGCAAACAGTGCTTAAAGCACAAACCAGATATCACTGATATCAACAACAGGGGGCACTGCGGGAGATAAAGAAACCCTTGGGTCTCAACCGTACCACCCTGATAACCAACATTCCCGCAGTGCACGATAACCATAAACATCAACAACGTTTGATGTAACAAGGAGGGGCCATCTATTGATGAGCCCCCCACACACTTACCACCTCTATAACAGCTGCCGTCACTGACCAACAAAATAAACAACGCCACAGCCTGAAAAGGGAGACCCCTCACCCTTGATGGCACCTCCACACCCGCAGGGCCGCCTGGATTCCCTCCTGCAATCCCAATGACCATAGGTCTATCCCCACATCTGTCAGATGTACACCATCCCGTCTCAGATACATCCCCACGTTAACCTCCAACTCCCGGTGGCGAATTACCAGGCCACCTTGCCATGCTAGAAACCGTCCCACCACTTTATTAATCCTGATCCGGGCTTTGTTCAGCCTGTACATGGATCTGGCCATGCGCCACGACGTCCTTGCCACCATATCGGACCATATCAACATGGTCCCAGGGAAAGTGGCGCGGAGAAACATAATGTCTGCCTTAATATCCGCTATTAAGTCCCTCACCGTCCTAACCCCCAAATCATTGCCGCCGGCATGAATGACCAGCACACCCGGTGGTCGATCCAACCAAGCGTATCTCTCCACCTCCGGCACCACCCTGCCCCACATCATGCCCGGCCTACCTAACCACCGGATAACTGCCTCCCTCCTGGAGATACCCAGCTGTCTCCCACCTGGTCTCACGTCCCCCCCTCCTGGCACCCCAGCACACGTACGAATGCCCGAGGATCCATACGAGGAGCTGTCGCCCCGCATCTGTAATAACAAGCACAGCATTACCAACACAACCCACACAATAATTCAACTTTATGCTGCACCCCCCGAACTGCCCCCGCCTCACCCCAAACTTAAACATTTTTTTTTTTTTTTTTTTTTTTTTTATTCATACACCAACTGTGGCCGAATATAACTGCGGAACCGCTGCGATTCCCATCTCCCCAACTTTTGCACATCCACCTCATCCAACCCGTACCTGGCAGCTTCTGTAGCTGCCCCAATACGGAAGGAGTGTGAGGCGTAGGCGTGACTGTCCAAACCCAACCCCCCCAAACACTTTCGCAGCACTGCTACGAATTGAAATCTGGATAAGTACTGTCCATCCTCATGTAATAACAATGGCCCTTCCCCCCCCGGTCTTCTTGTCATAAACTTTGTCACCGTCAGCACCGGGCAAACTCCACAACCTTGTATTGCGTACAAACTCACCTGCGTCCCTTTTCCATCTTGGTCCGTTTTTGATCTTCTCAACCTGACCTTGATCCTATCGTCCCTCAATTCCACATCCTGAACCAACAAACCACCCGCCACCTTTTTTGAGGGACTGACCAACTCCCCAATCCTAAATGCCCCAAAGAATGCTAAAGCAAACGCTGCTAAAAACAAGCACACCTCGTATCCCGATTGGCACACCCCCATAAGCTGCCCCCTTATGTCCACCAAGTTATTAAATGTGATAGGGCGCCGCTTATCCTTACTCTTATGCGATTTCCTATACCCCTTAATGGCCTGCTTCACCCAGAAGTCCTTTGTCACGTCTTCCTTTCTCCTCAATTTGAACCAAAACGCGAGCCCCGCCATTCTCTTTTCAATCGCAGATACTGACTTTCCACCTTCCATGTCCCTTGCCACCAGATCAAGTAATAATAACCTGTCCCCCGGATCCTCCCCCCCGGACTTTGCTACGGACTGCAGGTCAGTCCATTCCCTCCACACCTTGGAGTATGCAGACCATGTTGACTCACTTACAGACCTCCGGATCCAATCCGCCGTGGTTCCAATGCTAACTCCCACATCCAGCCCGGGCATGGAACACCCTCCGCTCGTGCTGCCGGTGCCAGCTCCCTGAACTTGTCCCACTGAAAGCGAGACAAGGCATCAGCCAACGTGTTCTCTCTACCCGGAATATGAACAGCATACAGAAAGATGTTCAACCGCATGCACCGCAGCACCAGCTGCCGCATCAACCGTATGACCGGCGGTGAAGCTGCCGACATGTTGTTGATCACCTGTACCACCCCCATATTGTCGCAATTCAACCTCAACTTGAGGTTCCTGCAAGATTCGCCCCACAACTCTAACGCCAGAACCACCGGGAACAGTTCCAGGAGTACCAGGTTTTTCTGAAAACCTAGCTCCACCCACGACTGCGGCCATGGTTCCGCGCTCCATTGTCCCTGAAAGAAAGCCCCATAGCCTGTAGATCCCGCGGCGTCTGTCACCAACTCCACATCGAAGTTACTTACCGGTCCTGACATCCAAACAGCCCTACCGTTGTACCCTTCTAGGAACTGATCCCATATCCGTAGATCCTCTTTATGCTCCTTGTTCAACCTAATGAAATGCGTGGGCGCCCTCACACCCCTAGTCGCTGCCGACAACCGTCTACAAAATATCCTCCCCATAGGAATAATTCTACACGCGAAATTTAACTTCCCCAACAAGGATTGTAGCGTGCGCAACTGAACCTTTTTACACCCATAGGTTTTTTCCACCAAATTCCTCAGATCCACTACCTTTTCTTCCGGCAACCTACATTCCATGGCCATGGAATCTATCACTATGCCTAAAAAACTCAACTCTGTACGTGGGCCCTCCGTTTTATCGGCTGCCAACGGCACCCGAAATTTGTCCGCAATGTGCTGCAACGTGGACAACAATATCGCACACACATTGGAAGCCGGAGGACCCACGCACAAAAAATCATCCAAGTAGTGGATGACGGAATCAATCCCTGTAACATCCCTCACTACCCATTCCAAAAAGGAACTAAACGCCTCGAACATGGCGCAAGAAATGGAACACCCCATCGGTAGACACCGATCTACGTAAAACTTTCCCTCCCAACAACATCCCAACAACCGAAAACTCTCCGGATGCACTGGTAAGAGCCGAAATGCTGCCTCCACGTCAGATTTCGCCATAAGCGCCCCCCTTCCATACCTCCTCACCCAACGTACCGCGGCATCAAATGACGTGTACGATACCGTGCACGCTTCCGGGTCTATAAAATCATTGACCGAACCCCCTTTGGGAAACGATAAATGATGAATGAGCCTAAACTTATTCAGCTCTTTCTTGGGTACCACCCCTAACGGGGACACTACCAAATCTTCCAACGGCTTGACCTCAAATGGTCCCGCCATCCTGCCCAACCCCACTTCTTTGGCCAGTTTCTCCGCCACTACTTCAGGGTGTTGCAAGGCAGATTTCAAGTTTCTGGCCAGCGGTGGAACCGCTGACAATGAGCATGGTATCTTGAAACCCTCCTTGAACCCCTTGCTCAACAATAACGCCGCCGCTCTATCCGGGTACCTATTTAGGAAAGGCTGCATCCTTTCCCAAATCACCGGCGTCGTCCCTCTTATGCCCAAAGTCTCCAGCCCGCTTGCCCTTTTTAAAACATCTGGCGAGTGTGTGGCCCCCCCCCCGCAACCTGAGCATTCATGTTTAAATTTACATGTTCCCCCAAATTTACAGGCCCCCTCATTGTACGGCCAACACACTCCCCACTTCTTTCCGGCCGGAGATCCCGAGGAATGGCTACCTCCGGCCCCCCTTGAAATGTCTGTACCGGCGTCTTGGCAGACGCCATCAGCCTCATCCAAAGGCTGATATCTTTGTGGTCCCACCGTAATGCCGGCCGGACTGCCCTGCGCTGTCGGAACTGCTCATCGTACCTTAACCACGCCGTTCCCCCGTAAACCTGATATGCTTCCCCGATGGCGTCCATATAACAGAACAACGCCGAACAATGTTCGGGGTTCTTCTCACCAATCACCCCCGCCAATATAGCGAACGCCTGTAGCCAATTGGCGAAAGTCCGGGGAATCAGCCTATACCTCCTCTTTTCTTCATCGTCTTTTTTACTGCTATCCGGTTTAACCCTATCAAGGTTGAATTTTTCCAGGGGCAGCAAGGAGAAAATCTCCACGTACTCCCCTTTCCAAATCTTCTCCCTGACCTCCTGTTTTAAGTGAGCCCCCAGGGGGCCCTCGAAACAGACGTATACCTCGCATTTTGCTGCATCCGCCATGCGCACAATATCGTCCCTCGCCGTCAGTTCTTTCGTCCCCTTTTCCGTCTCACTTACCTTGTCCGTTCCCCCTTCCACCGAGACAGTCTGACCGTCTGACGTAGCGTCAACTACCACCCCACACCCGGCGGCCGCCCCCGCCTCTGTTCCACCAGCTCTCGAATTCACCCCACCTTCTGGTGCTTCACCCCTATTACCAAAACGGCCTATCAACACCCGCAAACCTTCTAGCAATTCCTGTATTTGCCCCGACCCACTCTCTGCCCTCCCACTCACCGCTCGCGGTTGGTCCGTTACTGCCAACGACGGCGCGGGAGATGGCCCTGAGCTCTCCCCACTAGTACCTGCCCCCATCAATGACTGTAAAACTTTAACAAAAGCACTGTTGTCAGTGGACTTACCGGGCTGACCGGGCGGGGGTCCCACAGCCGCTGCACGAGCCTCCACCGGCGGGATAGGGCGACCGAGCTCCTCCTCCTCCTCCTCGGACAATTCTCCTTCCGACCGAGATTCTTCCTCCTGCGCACAAGACAAGGAACGCTCCCTCGGAGAGGGGCTCCGGTAAGTAGCATGTCTCCTTCCACCCGCACCACTGTCTCGCTGTACTCCGCTTCCCCTCTGAGCCGCATTCCCCCGTGCAGGTGGGCCGGTACGGGCTCCGCTCCTGCTGCCTTGATTCGCTGCTCCGCTGGCTGATGGTGCCCCGCCATCCCTCCCGCCCGCTGCCATGTGAGACCCCCTCCCCCCTCCCGCCGGTGCTCCTCTGGCCCTTCTGTCCTCTCCCCCCGACTCGTGCAGAGCCGCCAGGGGATTCGCTGTAAAGGCACGTCTGGGGGCCGATGCCCCCCTCCTGGCCGTTGCCCGAGTGGCCTGTAAATCCACACCCCCCTGCTCGTGCAGAGCAGCTGGGGGGGACGCGTTCCTTGAAGAGCCTGTCGACTCGGCCATCTTCTTTCCTTTTCCAGCCCTCCCCCCACCCCCCCTCCCCCCAGTGTTCCTACTTCCCCCCATCTTGTGTGGCGATGCTGGGGCAGTTGAGGCTGTTTCAGCACTGCTTCCTGGGGATCCTCTCCTTGGTGGGCCCCCCTCCCCCCCCCCCCCGCCCCAGGCCTGCTGCCTGTCTGTCTGCTGGCCTGTCCTGCATCCTCCCTCTGTACCCGTTTTGCTGGAGGGGTGGATCGGTCCCCCCTGGGGCTCCTTACCATGCTTGAAGGTCCTGCTGTGGCCCCAGGGGAGTACCGCTTCGGCGGCCTGGACACGCGGCCGCGTGGCGCCGCGCCGCCATCTTGGATTTCTGCAGCTGCACTCCTGTCTACTGTGGAGCTCCCTGCTCCATCCAGCAGCGCTGCAATCTGTTTTCTGACCCACTCGGGTCCTTGTTCCGCCGCCGCCGCCCGCACCAGTGACGCAAACCCGTCGGCCATGATAGCTGTGAAGCGAGGAGCAGAGTAAAAACCTGCCTCCTCGTGTCTCGACGCTCCCGCACTGCCTGGCTAGCTCCGCCCCTCCCTTTTATAAGGCCGCTCCCCCCTTGTACATTACAGGGCCCTCCCCTGCCCTGTTAACTGTTTACTGTCCGGAGTGTGTCTTACTTGACACACTGTCATGGACGGCCCTCCATTAAGTTCCCTTTCTGTCCACTGCACTACGGTCCTTTCTGTTTGAATGTAAAAAAAAAAAAAGAAAAGTGGAATTACATTCACAATGTATATCCCACGTTAAGGAGTCTGGTGCTCATCCATGTAAAGCCGCTGTTGGTGTATACAGTAAAGCTGGTGTATACAGTAAAGTCGTTGGTGTATACAGTAAAGCTGGTGTATACAGTAAAGTCGTTGGTGTATACAGTAAAGTCGTTGGTGTATACAGTAAAGCTGTTGGTGTATACAGTAAAGCTGCTGTATACAGTAAAGCTGTTGTATACAGTAAAGTCGCTGTTGTATACAGTAAAGCTGCTGGTGTATACAGTAAAGTCGTTGGTGTATACAGTAAAGTCGCTGTTGTATACAGTAAAGTCGTTGGTGTATACAGTAAAGCTGTTGGTGTATACAGTAAAGTCGCTGTTGTATACAGTAAAGTCGTTGGTGTATACAGTAAAGTCGTTGGTGTATACAGTAAAGCTTTTGTATACAGTAAAGTCGTTGGTGTATACAGTAAAGCTGTTGTATACAGTAAAGTCGTTGGTGTATACAGTAAAGGCGTTGGTGTATACAGTAAAGCTGCTGGTGTATACAGTAAAGTTGTTGGTGTATACAGTAAAGCTGCTGTTGTATACAGTAAAGCTGTTGGTGTATACAGTAAAGCCGCTGTTGTATACAGTAAAGCTGTTGGTGTATACAGTAAAGCTGTTGGTGTATACAGTAAAGCTGTTGGTGTATACAGTAAAGTCGTTGGTGTATACAGTAAAGCTGTTGGTGTATACAGTAAAGGCGGTGTATACAGTAAAGCCGTTGGTGTATACAGTAAAGGCGTTGTATACAGTAAAGTCGGTGTATACAGTAAAGCTGCTGGTGTATACAGTACTGTATGTGGCCAGATGCCCAAGGGTGCTGGTGGCTCCCAGTTCCCTACTGGAGAACTCTGAGACACTCCCAGTTGGGTGGGGTGGGCATAACACGCTTTCCGAGCACCCGCAAGTGTCAACAGTTCCAGAGTGTGTCTGAGTTCTCCAGGAAGCGCTGGGAGCCACCAGCGTCCCCAGACCCAGCACTGATTGACACTGATAAGCACTGAAGGGGTGGCACTGATGAGGCAGCACTAAAGGGCACTGATTAGGAGGCACGAATATGCCGCACTGATATGCAGCACTGGTGGGCAATTATAGGCGGCACGGATAGGCAGCACTGATGGGCACTGAAAGGCAGCACTGACTGGCATCACTAATGGCCAGTGATTGGTGTCACTGATGGGCACTGATTGGGGCTGTAGTGTAATCAGGGTACTGATGATGATGTACAGGTCTCCCCTACGAGGAGATGCCGGTGATCGGCTCTCTGCTCGCACACTGTCAGTGTGAACTGATAAACGGCACTTCCTTGTTTACATGTGACCGTCTGTGATTGGACCCAGCCGATCACATGGACTTTTTACCGAGATCGAGGTCATGCTGTGTTCTAGGAACATGGCAAAGCCGCAATCACCGTGCTGCACGCCCCCATGGGCGCCCTGAGAGTGGCAATTTTGGGGCGCCGTCATACGACATTGTCCTAGAACGAGAATGCATCCCACCCACCATCATTTTACTATACGGCAAGCGGGAAGTGGTTAAAGATCATTCCGTGGAAAAAAATCTATTCATTGCACATGTGTTTAAGAAAAAAAAGAAACCAAAAGTCAGAGAAAAAATGACAGTCGGATTGGCTGCAAGGGTAAAGTTTCCTGGAGTTGGACTTTATTGGAAAGCCATATAAGGGACAGAGACATTTGTACAGATTTGTTCAAGTGAAACTAAACTGTATCTGAGCACCACAAACTGAAAACACTATTTAATTCATTTTTAATATTTAAAGCAATCTCCCCCATCTATCCAGGTTTCCATGCTTTATTTTCCTTAGAGATCAGTTTGACACCCCCCCCCCCCCATTTCTGGCCATCCTGAGTAAGGTTCTTGGCTTCCACCTGCCCTTAGCTCAGGCAAGCAGGCAGGAGGGTGGGCTTAGCTGAGGAAGCCCTTTCGAAGACTCCCGGGATATCATTTTGGCCTAAACGTATAGAAAAGAGAAAAGGAGGGAGCACCGACCTTGTGCATTACCAAAAATAATTTTAATAAAAATATTACAGCAGTCGTTGTACTAACATAGAGACATGTTTAACAAGCATATCAAAAGCATCAGCCATAGCAAACGGTATCTGTGGGTCTAAAGTGAGAGCTGATGATGTCAGAAGGACCAAACGGTATTGTGAGGAGGCTAACACGTTTCGAGGGAGAACCTTTTTCTTCAGAGCCATTCAGATTCATTCATCGCTTTGGCTCCACAGAAGAGGGTTCTCCCTCGAAACGTGTTAGCCTCCTTGCAATACCGTCTGGTCCTCCTACATCCTCGGCTCTTACTAAAGACCCACAGATACTGTTTGCTATTCATCGCTTTGGCTCTGAAGAAGAGGGTTCTCCTTCGAAACGCGTTAGCCCCTTTTTGCAATACCGTCTGGTCCTCCATCATCCTTGGCTCTTACTATAGACCTACAGCTACCATTTGCTATTGCTGATGCTTTTGATATGCTTGTTAACCACGTCTCTCTGTTAGTACAACCACTGCTGTAATATTTTTATCAAAATAATTTTTGGTAATGCACAAGGTCGGTGCGCCCTCCTTTTTCTCTTTTCTATACGTTTCAGTTCCATGGACACCCCATTGTTCTGAGAAGGGGCAGCAAGGCCACTGACATCTTACCTATAGGGGTTGACTACACCACACATCCCTAGACCAGCACCCAAGTGCAGAAGGATTGTTTTTGGGATTCTTATCATTTTGGCCTAGGCCAGAAACCAGGAAGTACCGTATATACTCGAGTATAAGCCGAGTTTTTCAGCACATTTTTTTTTTGTGCTGAAAATGCCCCCGTCGGCTTATACTCGAGTCAAGCACTTTTCTGCAGCAGAGAATGACATTTTCCGACCCGACTTTGAGGCCCCGTATCTCTGGGTCACTTGGTGCTAGGAACCCCAAATTTGGTGTGCAAACCCAGTGCAACTAGCACTGCAACATATCCAATGGGGTTCCTATCACCAAGTGGCCCTGAGATACGGGGCCCCAAATTCGTTTTGAAAATTG